>LPNX010084890.1:185876-252481 GCA_001517045.1 Pseudotsuga menziesii | reverse complement strand
AATGCATAATTGCAACAACAACAAAACCCACATAAGCCACACAAACTCCACCACAGTACACATAAAAAAGAGGTCTCTCAAGCATATTTATAAATAAGGTGAGCGGTTTTATTTTAAATTAATACTAATATTTTTTTTCTTATTCATGTTCATATTATTACTATTTCTCTCTTGTAATTTCAACACAAAAAAACTAACAAAACTAAATTAAAAGTATACAAATCCCTGTAAATTAAATTAATATATATTAATTTAATAAAAGTAAACATGTGTCAATTCTCTCTAGCTTATTCAATTAATGTGTGGGTCTTGTCACCAAGGTGAGCCCGGTTCATATCCCCTTGGTGAGCTAGTTAAGAGGAGACACCCCAAAATCCTAAGATCAAAAGCCACTCCCACCAAATAAAATATTTTCAAGCAAAAGCAAAACATATATATATAAGTAAATCCATCTACATTGTAATACATATAAGTCACTAACTTATAATAAATTCGGTCATAAAAATCTTAATCTCTTACCCATTATTTCTAAACCAAACCATGGTTAGCTCACCATGTATTCATACTACTACATAATAAAGTTGAAATGATAATGTATTGCGGCATTCTACATCAAAAAAATTAATATATTGTCAAACGTTCATAAAACTAAGAACAATTTATAAAAATCAAATGTTAGCTTTCCAATATTCAAATTAAAAATATATATAATTCATATTTTCTAAGTAATCATATTAAAACACATATATCTTCTTACTCAACATAGCTAACGACATACCACACCCAGAAAGAAACCAAATTTACTATACATACAAATCTAAACATTAGAGAGGATTTACAAATTGTTAAATCTAAACATGAGAGAGGATTCACAAATTGCTAAGGCATTTTTAAAGTCACCATTTTAACTAACTATAATATATGAAATCTTATTTATAGAAAAAAAACTATATTTTAAAATGAAATTAAATCCAATCACTCATTTTAGAGATTCTTAAATAATACTTCAGCACATGGCCCACTACAGCTTTTTGTTATCCTAAGAACTTGTCAACGTTAAATGATTCTCAAATAAATCCCACAATTGGATAATAAAACTTGTCACTGTATTTTAATTTAAATACATTTGCCTCTAACCTTATGCAACTTGTTGGACGGTAAACATGTAATTGGTAAGAGTGGCATTCCTTCCCTTATGGCATGCCACAATCCTAGTAGCCAAAACTAGTGAAACAAAAAGAAAAGAAAAGGTCCAGATCAACCAAGTTGGAATAAGCTTATTATGCACAAAAATATGAAATTGGTCAAAGATTTATATTCATATATTAATTTTAAATTTAATGTTTTGGTTAACCATCTTTATTATATGTGAAATTATAAGTGCAAATTCTGAAGCACAATTTTTGTTCATACTTAATTTTTTTTATATATGAATAAATAAATTTTATTATTGATGTTTTGTCATAGATTTTAGTGTATGTTTTGGTTAAGGATTCTTGGATTCTTATTCATCTAATCGTACTCTTAACAGTACAAGCTAGAACCATCCTACCTTTTGCACAACATGCCAATATAAGAATACAATTTGGAACAAACCTACCATTTGCCGAAGAAGAAAACAAATTGGAACAATCCTACCATTTGCACAACATTAGATTTGATACTAGAACCTTATGTATCTTTATTTGTTTGAGATATAATTTTTATACATATACATATGACCTTGGATGGATGTAGTTTTTTTTAGCATTGTTGGAACAAAATGCGGCTCACAAAGAGAAATTAAAAATATTTAAAATGCAATGGAATCAATTGCCACCAGCTTGACAAAATTGCAAGATCATGAGGTTACTACACTGTCCAATATGACTTTTCATATGAATGCCTACTTGTGAACAAAATTTCATTAACAAAATCTTTAAGGTTTAATAATGTTGAAGTATTTTATATCTTGTCTACTCTAAATGAGATGTGATTTCCCATGCACGAATATCACAACTATTCTAGAATTTTTATTTAACAGACAATCAACAATTAAAACAACCTTCAATACCTTTACATAGCTACCTAATAGAAGTACGTAGAGATTGGCATTGTGTAAGGAATAATTAACATTTATCCCAATATGTCAGACACATTGTAATCCCGCCACCTAGCACTACAGCAAGCCACTCCCGAGCTTGCCACCCAACAGTAAACAATCACTCAACTTTTGAAACCTCGTTGCATGTATCACACATTGAGCATTCTTGCTCATTGCATGTAGCCCATGCAAATAAATCTTTCCTTCTCTTTCAATAGTTCAAGGTTACGTGGGTATCTTTTGCTCTATGGTCAATCAATGCTGGTAGATGAGGGTCGATCCCCTAAATTGTTGACCTCCAACAACTAGCACATCCACTTAACATGGGGTTGATAATTGTTGGTAAACTATGACTAATCGTCTTTACATCATTTATAATGTGATTGTATAATTAAAAAATGAATTCAACCTTTTCATAAAATTGTGCAAATCTTTATAAAATATCTAAATTTCAAACTTAATTTCTAAAAAAAATTGAAAATCTAAATACTCTACTTTAAATGAACTGTACAGATCAAGAATGCGTATAGCAAAGCTCCAATGGAACAACCTTACCTTTATGGGTGAGAGTGAGTTGATCATAACACTAACTCAATTATGCAATTACCACATTGGTCCACTATCATATTCCACAAAAACTCCCACCTGCAGTATCTCCTTTTAGATCTAGCTACAAACAAATGCATGACTAACATGATCAACAACTTCAAGGACCTCATCTCCAACATTTTGTTGTTGTTTTTTTAATTCTAAATATTCTATGGGCAATAGGGAGGGCCACACACTGGCCACTCTTTAACTTAGTGGATCTTTAAAAAATGATGTTCTTATCCATACGATATGCATCCACATCAATCCTCATTTTCATGTTAGTGAGAATGATCTCCTTCATGTATTGTTTTGAAGAAAAACAATCCAACTGTAAAAATCATGCCAGGATAAAGCATATCGGTAAAAGGCTTGAAGAATACCAAAAATCGCGACTGCAACAACTCTCTTTTTTTATGAATATGCAATTGCAATAACCCTCTTTTCTATGTGACCCTAGCTAAATACACACTGGTCCTCCTTTATATGTGACTCCAAAAGTTTTATGCATAGCTAAAATCAACCTCACCAAATTTGCTATGAGTATGTAGCTCAATAGGCCTTCTTTCTCTGCAGGGTCCCACAATTTTTCTTTTGGATTTGTCCTGTATTTTACATGCAGATAACTCTAAATATTTGCAGGGAGGAGGGATAGATATTACTAGTCAAAGGTTTGAAGAAAACCAAAATTCATGACAGTAGGAACCCTTTTTCTATTAATATGCAACCGCAACAACCATCTTTTTTTTTATCCATGGGTTTCTATTCTTGGTATGGTGGAAGTATTTATTGCAATACGAATTTAATCCTTGGTTTGGAAATAACTATTTTTGTGATTTTTGTTAAAGTTTGACAAAAACACAAAGATGAAGAAAATATATGAGGGAACACACAATGGGCATATTGATTTCCTGGGAAATGGAATGCCTTATCATTATTAACCAAATGTATATATAGGACTACATAACAACAAAAATATGGGTAAATACCATGGGTCACTAATTCTAGGTAAGGTGACCAAATCGACTACTCAACTAACCAACTAATTGATGTACTTTTGACCATAATGGACCGCTCATATTACAATTCTTAACACACCCCCTTAATCTCAAATGTCACAATATTATCTGGCATGTCCCCATCCCAATGAGACTACTAGTTAGCAATGTTTCACCTACCCACTAGTTCCCTAGGTTGGGGAGGAGACATTAAATCTTGCAATAAGGGAGCTATGGGACCCAAGAGAACCTTATTTTTTCATTTAAACATTAAATTGGTTGATACAAATAATAAATTTGGAGAAAATAAAGTGGCATTTCTTCATAAGGACATTTGGAGGTTCATGGAGACCTTGGGTGGCTATATTCTTCCTTACACATGTCATGGCTTAACCCCAAATTCGAAATTATGAGTAATGGAACATTGTTCGAAGGTGAATAGGTGTCAATTAACAGATCATGATCCCAAGGATTCAAATAGATGAAGAAGGGTAACTCCTCATGGAAGAGGAAGAGTCTAGGAAGAAACTAGGTGCCACTTGGAGAGAGATTCCCTGCGTTTTATGACAACAATGATGGAAGATTATATGAAAATTCAGACCTGATTACAGACCTATGACAATATGACATGTTAGGGATAAAAATATCCTCCAAGAGGGTGCACTTGGGGTTTGGTGGCATCAATTCGGATTTGGAGGAAGATGAAGGGTTGAGGAGAAAGACAAGTGTCATGGAGGTTACTAAATATCATGGATGAGTTGGAGGAAGCCTATGGGAGAGAATTCGACCTTGGAGGACCTTGGGATGTGTATAAAAATATTTTATGATGAATGAGAATGGATTTTTATCATTTGATCATTTTCCTTTGGAATTTTGGAAAGCACTAGCTTGTCCATTGCACGGTGAGTGCTCACTTACCCTGCTAGTGAGCCAATTTTGAGAGAGTGAGATTCTCATCCAAGTTGGTTGTGGGAGAGGACACCCTGAGATATCATTTGGAGCTTAATTGATTTTTTTTACTGAATATAAGAGGCTGGTACTGTTTGTGACCCATCTCTCCTCCCATTCTTTCAATCCCCACTTCAACAAATTCCATATTTCTCTCTGATGGCGCACTTGTGTGAATGGTGGTTGCACCCTATTTATTCAAGTTGATTCCTGAGCATGGTTGAATGATTTATGGCTCTATAATATGTATCCCATACTATATGTAAGTATAAATCGGCAGAAATACATATGCAAATGTCCACATTTCCAAGCTATGTTGTGACTAGTTTCCATGTGTTGGTTTCCCATTTCAATGGAGTTGTATATCTGATGTATGTTGCGACTTGGATCTGATTTTGTATGATGTTAATGAAATATTAATATTTTTTTAATTGTATATATTAATTATATATGTTCTGAACCATTATATGTATGATTTGTGAGTCAAAGCTAAGTCTTACATGTCATTTCCCTTAAGCAAATATCACTGAATTTATGCATTCGAATATGAAGCTTTACATCTCTATTGCAGAACTATTAAGCATACAAAATGACAGTAAATGAAGTTTGGAGAGCCATTTATGCTCACACCCTAGGGGGGATTGCACCACAGTTTACTAGTAATTTTACCATTTTTCCAATGTTCCCAAACAGAGTTGCAGATATCTATAACATGTCATAAAGTGCTCAGAGATTCTGTTGAGTGGTCCTAATACTCACCATATCATTCCCTACCAAATTTGAGACCCTCTTGTGCCATTCCAAGCCCCTAGAGTCAAGACCAGTCATACCAATTTTCCCCAAATTATGTCTTTGTTTAAAAATTTTTAATTGGGTCATTACAGTGGTATCAGAGCATGATCTTAGAACCTGTTGGATTTATCTATTCATGTTTCCTTATGATGATCTCCCTGCATTAGAAACTGATACTCGAGACATTAATAATGGAAGAGAAGAAAGTGAAGAGATTAATTCTAGGTATGAGGATATTACAAAAGAACTAGGATTTGGAGATATGGTTGACAAGGAAGATACTGAGGACCTTAAAAAATTCACTAAGGCAGCTCTTGAAGGTATGGCCAAAAATTTTATGCAAGCGTTTGAATTTTTGGCTTCCCAACTTAGGGGAAAGTCAACACCCAGGAGTAATAGTAGTTCACCTCATGATGAGAAGAAGACCAATGGGGAAGCCATATTTTCAAAGAATGGACCTCATAACCGACCCCATGAGTTAATAAATCAGACTAGATCTGCAATACCTAAGTTTTTAGAGTCCAAAGAGGCCCCTTACACTACTTATGATATGAGGTAAGTATCAAATGATTTGCAACAACTAAAATATGAATGTAGGAAAGTCCTACCTTTCAATTAGTTCATTAGGGCCTCTCTTCAGTTTAAGCAAAGAGAAAGTGGGAATAGGGCACCTCCTCTTAATCATGAATTAAATTATACCATGGGAAAAGTAACTATTCCTTCCTTTGATGGTTCTTCTCAAATGTTTTCTAGTGCTTGGTTGAAAAATTAAGTGTGTATTTTCAGTTAAATCCAATGGTTGAAGATTATGCATTGAAAATGGGAATTTTGCATCTTGAAGGGGAAGCTAGTGATTGGTGATTCCATGGTCTTATAACCTTTGGACATGATCACATTTTATCTTATGAGGTTTTCTCCAATGCATTAATGGAAATATTTGAGAGGAAATACTCTGAACTTCCTTTCAAATAACTATCACAATTGAAGCAAGTTGGAGCTCTTGAAGCATATATGTTAGAATTTGAAAAGATTTCAGTCATGTTTTCTAATGTATATATGGCTAGGTTGTTTTTACTGTTTATTGAAGGATTGGTAGAACCTTTTAGATAGCTACTGAAATCCCACAAGCTAGATACATTAAAGGATGCCATGAATTTGATAAGAGATTTGTAGAATATGTTGCCAAGAACCAAATACCCCCCAAGCCAGATTTCCCTTCCAAGTTCAAGGAAGGTAAGAAACCATGGAAAAAGGACTCCTTTTCCAAATAAAATAAAGGAGGACCAAGAAAAGAAGAACTTAGAAGAAATAAGCTATGTTTCACATGCCAACAACCTTGGGTTCCGGGACATAAGAGTGCAAAGGAGAAGGGACACTACATTGAAGTTTTCTCTGAAGATGATGAAGAGGGAGAGGAGGGGGGGAGGAAGCAGAACTTGCATCCAAAGAATATGGGTATGAAATAGCATAAGAAGAACATCCCACTTATGATACCGGAAAATTGCAGTACTCTCAGGTGTACCTAGATTCCACACCTTGAGACTCAAGGGTAACATACAAGTCCAAAAGGTCACGGTTCTAGTGGATGGTGGAGCCACTCAAACTTCATAGATGAAACAGTGGTGGAGAGGAGAAATTTACAAGGTGAAACTTTCAATGGTTTCACAGTCATCATTTCAGGTAACAATAATTTTATGGACTACACTAAATGGATTCCAAAGCTTCAAGTTACTATAGGAAATAATACCATCACTGACAATTTTTATGTAGTGAATGTGGATGATAGAAATGTGGTTTTGGGAGTATAATGGTTGTATTATTAAGGGTAGCATACAGTGAACTATCAAGTCCCTGAAACGAGGTTCAAAAATTCGGAAGGGAAACCCATCTTGTTGAGGGGAATGCACACTTACCCAAATCAAGTGGTGTCCTCTCACATTATGAGGTCTATTTTGAGGCATCGAGACATAGAATGGGTTTTAGAATGTTTAATTACATCTCCTAAACCTTAGTTGAAGGTTTCCAAACATCCTAATGAGATAGAGTAGTTATTCAGTAAGTATGAGAGGTTTTTTTAAGACCTTACCCTGGGAAGACCACCAGACAGATCGGTGGAGCATATCATTGGGTTAGAGATAGGAACACAACCTATCAAAATGAAACCCTATATAAACCCCAAAAGTATTCGATATGCGATTGAGTAGGCCATTAAATAACTCTTGGAGTTGGGTCTCATAATGCCTAATTCCATCCCATATGCTTCTTCAGTTTTTATGGTTAAGAAAAAGGATGAAACTTTGAGGACGTGCATTGATTTTAGAGCTTTGGATAAGAAGACAATGAAGAATATATATGCTATCCCGTGGATTGAGGAGCTCATGGATGAGCTCCATGGATCCAAGTTCTTCTCGAAGATTGAACTTAGATCTGGTTATCATAAAATTCGAATGAGGGAAGAAGACATACCAATGATTGCTTTCAAATGCCACCATGGACACTTTGAGTTTGTTTCCATGCCTTTTGGCTTGAAAAATGCACCTGCCACATTCCAATCATGCATGAAAAATATCTTCCACAAGAAACTTCGTAAGTTTGTACTATTTTTCTTTGATGACATTCTTATTTACAGTAAAACATGGAAGGAACATTTTCATCATGTAGAAGAGGTATTAAAAATTCTGCATGGTCAATCTTTGTTTGCTAATATGTTTATGAATGGCCTCGTCCCAAAAATCTCACTCAATTGGGAGGATTCATTGGAATTTGTACCTACTATAGGAAGTTTGTGGAGGGGTTCTCCCAAATCACTTCACATATCACTGATTTGATGAAGAAAGATGGTTTCCAATGTCATGAAGGGGCTGAAAAATATTTCCAAAGAATGAGAGAGGTAATAAGCAACTGTCCTATTCTAGCCTTTCCTGATTTTTCTAAATCATTTGTCTTGGGATGTGATGCATAAGGAGAAGGAATTGGAGCAGTCCTAAAAAAAGGTCAACACCCAATAGCTTTGTAGAGTAGGAGGATACAACCACATGAGAATATTTACTGCATTTATGATAAAGAAATGTTAGCCATCATGCATGCTTTGATTAAGTTTAGACAATACTTGGCGAGAAACAAATTTGTGGTCAAAATTGACCATAATAGCCTAAGGTACTTCCTCACTCAAAAGGGTCTAAATGAACTTGGAAAAAAAAAGTGGGTGAGTGATATTCAAGCATTTGAGTTTGATATTTAATATGTGAAGGGAAAAAATAATGTGGAAGTTGATTCCTTGTCTAGAAGACCTTCTATTTCTAATGGATGTAGCAGAAAATTGGAAAGCCACATTAGAAGTAGTGTATTCCAAGGATAAGTTTTCTTGTGAAACTTTTAATGGGACTAACCATGATGATAGGTATAAGGTGTTGGAAGGAATTATATACTACAAATATAGAATCTATTTTTTCCCTGGTTTGAGGTTGAAGGAGAAAATTTTAAAGAAAGCTCATGATTCTCCTCTAGCAGGTCACCTCGGTTTCTTCAAAGCATTCCGAATGTTGAGGGAAATGTTCTCATGGAAAGGGTTGAAATCTGATGTTCTTAAATATGTTAATGAATACCCCACATGTTAGCAAAATAAAGTGGAGCACACTCATCCAACTTGCCTCTTACACCCTTTGCCTATTTCAAAACAAAATTGGGAGAGCATTTCCATGGACTTCAAAACTAGTTTGCCCAAGGTACTTGGTAAGGATTTCATATTTGTAGTGGTAGATAGGCTCACTAAATTTTCTCATTTCTTTGATGTTACTACCACTTTCACTGTTGCATAAGTGGTTGAGCTATTTTTGAGGACGATCGATTGCTAGTTCGCCCGTTGAGACAAACTCCTCTTCTTCCTTCTGAAGTCTTTTTTATCTTAGATTATAATCCTTCTTTTGTCCCATCTAGGTTTTTGGAGCCAACTTTTCTTATTTTTTGACATAGGGGAGCCTAAAAGGGGCTTTAGCTCCTTATCCGTTAATCTCCCATCTACTTTTTTATTATTTAAAAATAAAGAGTTTACAGTTGGAGTAACAGTGTTAGTACCTCTATTGTCCGAAGATGACGTTACATCTTGTTGTGTCATGCTCTATGTTGTTTTGATGTGTTATCCATCTATGTGGTCCACCTTAATGACCGGTGAGTCTCTACAAAACCGGGCCTTCCCTTTTTCTATGCACCTGCCTGCCTCATTCTCCAACTGTGCCTTTCCTTCACTACCTTTCGCATTTTGATCCCTTACTATTGTATCAGTTCTAGTTATGGTGGTATTACTTTTGACCCTCACTTTTTTGAACCGAGGGATCTCCTTACACATTGAACAATATTTCTGCAAATGTCCAACCCTATGGATGTTCTAACACCTGAATGGAAGCCTCCAATAATCCAATCTTTGATACCATGTGTTGTCATGCATTACTATTACCGGTTCTTCCTAAAGACCTTCCCTCATATCTAATTTTACTAATATTCTTGCACATCTGTGATCTATTTTTGTCTCCGAGTCTTTTTCTATGATGAAAAATTTTCCTAGCTTGTTGCATATTGCCACTAAGATCTGTTCTTGCAAAAAACCATTGGTAGTCCTGATAAAATTACTCAGACCTGCTATTGATTATGTGGCTCCTTTTTGTCATTGAAATCTACCCTCCAATTCTTAAGGATTAGGTCCGATGGTCCCCATTTCCATTATCGTTCTAAAAGTTTTTTACCATCTTCCTCCTATCACAGTTTGAGTAAAAACCATACTCGCAGGAGGACATGAAAATCCGGTGTATATCCCTAACTTTCACTCCAATTTGACTCCATCCATTGTATCAGAGTGTAACTTCTTAGCGTCTTCTCATAAAATCTCCCAATTAGTGCCCATTTCAAATATTTTGGGATTTGTTTAATCTGTATATCTTTACCAACTATAAGCTTTGCACAGGTTTTCTTCAATCTTATTCCTTTTTCCTTCCCTAGATTAATTTCTCGCAAATACTTCAACTGGGCGACGTCATTCGTACAATGTTTTGGGGTGTCTTCTATCATGAGTGCTTTGGGTGTCACAATTTCCATTTGTGGCTAGTTTTCCTCCTATGCGTCCCGTAAATCCTTCCTACAATGTATTTCCTACTTCGTGCGAAATATGGATCCACTTTGAGTGTCTGAATCGTAATCCACCTGATCGAGGTACATGATGCTTTCCTTGAGTTTACACTCAGCTAGAGGACACTCATGCAACGGGTCTTTTCAATGCTGAAATATTCTTTCCTCAAGTTCGTAGTTCAATCATTATGGGAAAATGATGAAAATAGTTAAAAAACTATGGCCCCATTTGTGCACACCTTCACACCTTCACAAGTTGCTCCCTTCTCGCAGAGCGCCATCACGCATTTCATATATGTATATATATATATTGTGATTTAGTGTTTACATTATAATATGGAAAAATTTACAAATAGATATAGTCCAAATGGGCCTCTCAAATATGAGAAAAACAACCCATACATAAATTCAAGAGTTCTTCAGTAGAGACCTGATTGCAATTTTTAAAAACCTTCTAAATTTCCCCTCTTAGGGTCCATGCTTTAGACTTAATATAAACAAAAGGGTTTAAATAGATCCTAGAAAAATAGTTCAGACACAAAACTATAAAAGGCCTAATAAAAATAACTAGATGAGTTGTAGACATGCATAAACAATTACATACATAAATTACTTAGAGGAGCTTGGATCCATACACTGCTTGTTCTTTGGAGGCTCGTCCTTATCTAATGCTAAGGTTGAAGCTTATCGCTTGACGCCAGTGGAGATAACCTCTACGAGCCTTCCCTCTTGACTTAGACTATCCTGAGCTTCCTCCTCAACCATAGTGCCAATGGTGTCTAGGTCATTCATCAAAACTAGAGTCATCTTGTTCACGACATCCTCATCCTATCCAGAATTGTCTACCTCTCGTTCCAAAATTTCAGCAAGTAGCGACAAGGGGAGGTTGAAGAGCTCAACAATAACTATGCACCATTCAATCACAATTCACACCATGTGCTCAAGCTCCTTAACCCTAATTTGTAAATCATCCCCCACATCTCGAATGTCATTGTGAATGTCTAGTAGGGTGTCAGTCATCGCTGCAAGATATCGGTCCATGCCCGCTTCTTTGGACTTTGATGTTTTCTCTCGTCATCCATGACCACATATACCGAGAGATCTAAGGCATTCGTGAGTCATACGAATAGCCTCTTTGCTGATCAATTCTCAACCTTGTGGCTTCAAACTTTTGTTGATATGTGGAGTAGAAATATTACCAAAACACCCACAATAAAAAAAATACAAAACAAGAATGTGTCTCTAATTTTCCTTGCTAGTAGCTTAACAAAGAAGCTCACCTCAGTATACTCTGCCATTAAACTATTATAAATGCAATTGTACATCGACTGCATATCAATGATCAAGAGTAATGGAGAGTTAATGTAGATTCGGCATCGATGCTAGATCCACCATCGCTGCCCTCACTAGCATGAATCCCTTGTTACCTCTCATCCTTTCATTATTAATGCACTCATCCCCTCTTGTAGACATCCCATATGGGATGAACCAGCCTTGGTCGGCTAGGGATTGACAATAAATATAAACCTTAGTTGGGGATTCCAGTAGCCATATTTGAATGCTACATTCTTGATAATCCGCCACCTTGATGGTTGATTATTTGACATGAGTTGGGATGGGAATGATCTAGAGTTGTATCATAGCCACTATATAAAATAGGAGGTGATCCAAAATCCAATTGGATGAAATTTTCAAGAGAGGCGCACCATGATAGAGGTGAGTGAGCATGTCTATTACAATTTGGAGTCACCCTCAACAACCAGTCTTGGAAAGAAGTATTGGGAGGCATCCTTCAGGTCATTGAAAAGAGTCTTTGCATTATTCATTTTCGTAGATGCACTGCAAAGGTACACAAAAATTTTCCTCTAGAGTTTCTAAAACCTCCCCCATATCTTGCATTCTCGGGATTGCCTTTTGAATCTCCATCAAAATTAAGTTTTGAAAATCCTAGGCTTAGAGCTTTCCATGAAGTAGCATTAGGCTGCATTGGAGAGGAGTTATAGGAATACCACATGAGGAGGGTCCATTCAACCACTATCAAATGATATGAAGTTCCTCGAGACCTCCATCAATTATAATTTGTACATCTGGAGAGCACCATTATTTCTACTATGTGCCTTTTGATATTGTTCCAAACTCTCTATTTAAATAAATGCGATCCCTTGAAGATTCTCCTAGTGCGCTCTTTCCACAATTTTCATATTACAAATCTTGGTATTAATTTCCATATCTTGTTGATAATTGGGTTCTTAATGGATTTAGCCCACCATGTGATCAGAGTTCCTACATCATTGTGTCTTTACCGATTTGTTTGACACACAATTCTAGCCATTTGGTCCCAAATATGCAATCTAAAAGAGAATATATCTAGCGTTTTCTCCTCCCATCAAACTAGCTCATTGTCATGCATATTGGGTGTATACTTAGCTATCCAAACTTTGCCCAACTATCATTAGGACTTTTTCTCCAAAGACACCAAATTTTGGCACTTATCACTTGGTTCAGAATTTATGGATCCTAGAGCCCCAAAACCACAAATATTTTCGACAATCAAAGAGCCACCCATTTGAGCAGGGCCTATATCTACTTTCCTTCTTCGGTTCCAGACTAGAGAAATTTTCATTGGATGTGATAGATAGTTTTTAGGATAACCTTAGGGAATGCCAAAGCAACAAACAAATATAATGGAACGACTTGTAGTATGGACTTGAGGATATCATATATGGCTTGGAATATTAAGCATTCAAAATGTCCAAGAGGAGAGTCTTAAAGTTCCAAGGAGGTTAGGTATTCCCAAGAACTATTTCTAATGGCAATGTCATTAAGCAATATCCCTAGGTATTTGGATAGAAGGGTTCTCCTTGCAAAACTAAGGTAAAATTTGCATCTTCAATGTTGCAAATTTTCTTCTTTCCAGAGACTACACTGAATTCATTCATAATGGTTTGGAGGGAGGTATCTTCTTTACCAGAGGATCCCCATTAAGAGTGTGTCATGAACAAATTAGTTATGATAACGGGGCAGAACCGGTCCATGGAGAGGAAGGATAGCTAGGGAACAATATGTAAGAGCCACTTTGATTCTTCTATTGAGGGCTTCCGCCATGGTAATAAAAAGGAAGGGAGAGAGTGGATCACCTTGGTAGATGTATCTGGAAGGTAAGAAAGTTTGTGTGGGGGAACCATTTATAATAATAGAAACTAAATCAAAGGAGGTGAGATTCATAACCCAATTATCCAAAGGTGATCAAAGCCAAAAGTAATAAGGACTTTTTGAATATATTATTGGCTTATTTTACCAAAATATTTTGAGAGGTCGAGTTTAATAAGCACATCTAGGGTTCTCATGACTCAGAGTGAGTGAATCACCCCTCGATCCATGGTAACAATGTCTATGATATGTCTTCCCTCAATGTAGCTTGTTTGTTAAATAAAATATATCTAAAAATAAAGTGAATATAAATTTTAAAATAATTATCAAATATATTATCTAGAAAATATAGCAGTATAGTTTGAATATGGATACCATTTACGTAATGGAAAATTTTAATATGGATAATATAGGGAGGTAGACTTCTTATACATAATACTTTTAATTAAATATACACTAATATACTATAAATGTACATACATCTATATACTAAAGTTAAACATATGCAATATTTTTAATAGGATATTAAATATAAACCATTAAATATTAAACATAAAGGATTGATTCATTTCTTTTTAGACATGTTATTTACAACCAAAATTATTATTTAAAAAGAAAAATATAATGCGAGGAGTGTGAGAGAGAGCATTGTTAGTTGTTAATAATTATTTTAATAAGAAAGTAAAAAAGTATTTATCACTAAGTACATTAGACTACAAAGGATTCAAAATTAATTAATTAATGGTTGAACTGAATTATGAAGTATGAAATTGAATGGTATTTATTTTATAGTGTTTTAATAATTAAAATTGTTTTTTTTTTAAATTGATTTTCAAATTTTAGTTGTCAACTAGTAAGAGCCTCCATCTATATTACAACTACATTGAATATTTGACGAATTTTGAATTGTTCGGAATTTCTACACACGAAAGACCAGTACAACTGAATTATGCTACTATGCTAAAAAATAATTATATTTTCAAAATATTTGTATATATACACATATATGCACCACTTTGATTATAAATGAAAGGCATTATATAGAAGAATATGAAATATTTTTTTGTCACAACATTTTCTTAAGCATTTACTACAAACTATAATCTTTTAAGGTTATTTCATATGGAATCAATGTACTTCATAAAAGGTTTGTGGTTTATTAGGAGGTATACCCAACACCCAACGAGTTTCTCTATCCCAAACGAGTTTTTCCTTTTCATTGCATGGATGTAAAGGACATTCATACAAGCATGGATCCTTTGAAATGAAGAAGTACTAAAAGTGGAAAATTGTGGTTTTCATGGGATTGGCCCACATAGGTTATTAAATGAAATATCTAGATCCTCCAACCCATATAATTTAGAGATCTCTTTTGGGATATGTCCACTCAATTTATTTTTGTTCCAATTCCATCTGCTCCAAAGTAGATATATTACCAAGAGATGCAGGGATTGACACTTCCAACCAGTTCTTAGATAAATTTAGTAGTCACAATAATCTTAGAGTTCCTATGCTTGTAGGTATTACCCACATAAGATTATTACTAGAAAAATCAAATATTGTGTTTGTGGACAACATGTATGACAAAGTATACTTATTTCCTTTCATGTCAATCATTATTTCATTGATATGTTGTATCACTTGTATTCATTGTTGTAGTATTGATTGCAAATCCTTGAATCCTTTCAATATGTAATGGTATTCCTCCACTAATGGTATTCATCCATTGAGGAATACCACCAAATATATAATTGTAGCGCATTAATCTCTTTCAAGATAAATATGAACTATATCTGAAAGATGGAAACACAGAAGAAACAAATGTAACCGTAAATACGTGTTGCCTTGAATAAGATTTAATATATTTATTGTTGCAAATGTTTTATGTTTTTTTTTTTGAATCCTATATGTTGTTTTCTATTTTAACTAACACTACTCATTTTCATGGATTTTTAGCTACAACTAAATCGCTGAAACAATGATTTCTACTATCACATACATGAAGAATTAGCTGGCAACAAGACTCCAATTTACTTGTTCAAAAAAATTGTGAGAAATAGACCCACAAGAACAAAAACCCTACAAACTCGACAACCAGCTTTCAATGAAGAATTGAATGACAATGCAACAAAAAAGAAATTGCAGTCTTTTATCATTGACATTGTACAATTAAAACTTTTTCTTCCTCTTATTTTATTTTGTTCACAATAAAACTTATTATTTACAATAACTTTTAACAAGATTTTTGAGCTATATCAATAACACAGATTCTCTATATCTATAGATTAATGGAATTTCGAAAGAAAAAACAAATTCTTACCACCATTTGAATATTTTTGTAGTGGTTACAAACAAACCAACTTGCTCAATATATGCAATGTAAAAAAAGCAAGTATTACCATAGTTTACAATCTATAGTTTAAAAATAAAATAAGAAGATTGATTTTACAATGCACAATCCATTACCACCACAAGGTTTTCCAAAACTTGCAAACATATCTTATTATGACTATCAAGATGACACTAGTGAAACAGTGTCTAAGCTACATCAATTTTTCTTCAATGATACTTTACCTTCTATGTTGACAATATTTTTCTTGCGTACAAAGATCATTGGCATACTATAGGTATATTATGTGTTGGCAAATATACATTTCTATGATGCAAAACAACTAAGACTTATAAATAATGTTTTTTAGCAAATTATATATAATTTAATAATGTTTATAAAGGTTAATTTACAACAACAACAAAAAAGTCATTGAAAATTGTGATTATTACAACTAGTCCTTTGTTTACTACGTACTTAATTGATTTTAATGAATATTAAAGTTCTTAAAGAAATTTTGTATTTCTTCCATGTTTTGTATCAGATAAAAAGTGTACAATGTTTTAAGTTTACTTAATTATGAGAAATTTGAGAACTTGGTGTAATTTCCTCTTCCATAATTGAGCTCTCCAATTTTGTTGTCATCTTCCTACAATAATTATCCATAATAATACATGTTTTATTTGAAGTTTTTTTTTTTAAATCTTTGTTTTGGTTTTGTAGCTTTATTTTGGGAATTAACCCCTTTTTTGTTGACTATCGTTTTAACAGGTTTGAGTATGAGGTTTTAACATCTTATTTATGTTGTTACAATTGATTTTAGTTGATGACATATTTCATTAATGTCTTAGAATGCATAAAATTAATGACATATCAATTGATTTCTTCTTAAACAATGGTACATATAACATTACTTTCATTCAAGATAAATTCAAGTTCACAATAAAGTCAAATATGATTAGAGGATTTTAATAAACTTTTGTTTAGCTTTTTATAAAAATATATTCTTGTAAAATATAAATGCAGATTTTTTTCTATTATAACGACATTCTATTGTAGATATTATTCAAGAAAAATTCTTATACAACTTTTGGCCAATGTATTTCATATTCTCTTAGCAAACAAAAATTTCCGATTTCTAATTTCTAGTTTGTTTTTGCAGCCTATTTTTTATGTACTCCATGAATACAGCTACCATGAGCTATATTAAGCTATAGAAGACATAATCAATTTGTTCCTAGCTTCAAATTAAAATTAAGACATCTATGCCTCACGTAACTTGGAACTCGTATATTGTTTCACTAGAATGTTTTTTTTTCACTTTCCTTCAAGATACAAGAACAATATTTAATGATAATGAGTGTAAGTTTTTAAGCATTTGATTATGTGTCTTATTCTGGCTTTTGTGAAATTGAATTTCGCTCTCCATATTTTTGTTAGATTAACATGTGGGACTACAAATTATGCATATAAGGCATGTTTAGGGTCACTACATGCCTAAATACAATTCGAGAAAATTGTATCTCATTTTCCAAAACTATTGATTAACAAAACATGATAAAGAACTTCATGGTCTCTAAATAGTTTGTTTTTATGTATTAGTTTGATGCCTTCTTTGCATCTCATCTCTTATTGTTTGTGCTTTGTGTTGGATTTTGATAACTTTTTAATTTGTTTGTGATTTCATTGACCAAACAAATAAGATATTATTTTTCTGATGGCTCTTGCATTGGTTAAGTCTGAAATGAAATAATTGCAGAAAAAAAAAATAGTTAGAAAAAATCAAATATGTACTTTTGGATTCCAATAAAAAACTTTGTCTAAGACACTTATGTGACATGAATCATCAATGTTCTTTGGAGTTTTGATGAAATCGACTCTAAATGCTCTTTGGAGTTTGACTAGCTAATTTATTATAATATTACATTTGAACTAAAGTTACTAGCTCCCTAGTATGTATATAATAATACATTTGACATAAAGTGAATAGCCCTTTTAAATGTTCAAGAATAACAACCCAAATTGTTTATTTTTTTTAAACACCTCTTAAATTTTAAAAGAAACACTAACTAGTAATTATAAAAACTCGTTTCTCGCATCCTCTGGTGAAGTTACTCAAATTGAGTTAATAAAAAAATAGCTTTCTTATTGGATACAAATATCATTAGAATCCTTTTTTAGAGCTCTCCTTCTTGGTGCAAGGACATTGCCACTTAACAACTACTATTTTAATAAAAAATATGTTTTTAAATAATTACAAAATAGAATGTCTAAATAATAAAATGAATATAGATTTTAGAATTAGCTATCAAATATATAATAAAAAGATATAATTCAATATTCAAAATATTTATGGATATACATATATATGTACCATTTTAATAAAAATGGAAGATATTACATAGAAGAATACGCATTATTTTTTCACAACATTTTCCTCGGCATTTATTACAAACGAAAACCTCCTTAAGGTTATTACATAGGGAATTGGTAGACTCCATAAAATAGTTGTGGTTTATTAGGAGGTAGAGACAACACCCAATAAGTTTCTCTCTCCCAAATAATAAACATGCCAACTACTATCCAAATTTCAATCCCTACTCCAATACTGAGTGCTATCAATGACATATTTTCATCAAGATGATTGAGCCATCCCACTTTAACATAATTGGTGTGACTATTATTGTCACCTTCTATAACTGGCCTTTCCTTTTCATTGCATGGATGTAAAGGACATCCATACAAACATTTATTCCTTTGAAATGAAGAAGTATTGAAAGTGGAAAATTGTGTTCCTTGTGGGATTGGCCCACAGAGATTATTAGATGAAACATCCAAAACCTCCAACCCATATAATTTAGAGAGCTCTTTTGGGATGTGTCCACTTAATTTATTTTTGGCTAAGTCCAACTGATCCAAAGCAAATATTTTACCAAGAGATGCAGGGATTGACCCTTCTAATTGGTTCCCAGATAAATTCAATAGTCACAAGCTGCTTAGAGTTCCTATGCTTGTAGGTATTCCCCCCGTAAGATTATTATTGGACAAAACAAATATTGTGTTTATGGACAATATGTATGAAAGAGTATACTCAATTCCTTTCATGTCATTCATTATTTCATTATATATTATGTCACTTGTATCCCTTGTTGTAGTATTGATTGCAAATCCTTGAAGTCTTTCAAAATGTAATGGTATTCCTCCACTAAATTTATTGTTGGATAAATCCAACATATGCAACTTAGTAAGATTTGTTAAGGAATCGGGAATACCACCAAAAATATAATTGTAACTCAAAATTAAAACCTTCAAATCATAAAAAAATGCAAGGTATCAAGGAATTTTACCTATGAACCCATTTTTCCATAAATCCAAAAGGCGGATATTGTAACAAGCAGCCAAAGATATTGGGACAATGCCAAATAAATTATTAGAATGAATGAAAAATAAAATTAGAGAAGTAAAATTTCCAATGGATTCAAGGATGGGTCATTCTAAATGATTGTTGGATAAATCTAAATAATAAAGAGAAACCATACTATGAATGCTGTTAGGAATACTCCCTTTGACAAAAGTATTATATACACTTAATTAATGAAGAGATTTTAATCCACCTATACTTTTTTTTTCCACATGAAAAAAGAAGTTCCTTTATATTCTATTGAATCAAAGGTAACGTGTTACATCTTCATGAAACGCAGCATATCCAACAAGCAAACTAGGCATCTCATACCAAATTTAAGTGCTCTCTCTATGACCAGTAGCTATCAAATCATGGGAAGTTCTCTCAATGTTCAACCACTATCAATATGTCAATCACATTGACTAAAAATGTCTCTTAAGGAAAATAATGAGATCCCAGAGACATTATCTAAGGAAGAGCTAGGGGCAGCTCCAAATAGTCAAAACGAAGTTCAACAATCTTAAACTCCAAGAAATGTATGCCATACTTATAATGTATTTGCAGGCCAAAACACAAAGTAAAGATATAAAAAAGCTGTAGTGAAATATCCCCATAAACTTCCTCATCACTAAATTTAGTGAGGTAAAGATGGCCTGAGGCCAAATGGAGCCCTTCCTTGGATAACGAATCATCCCTCTCATTATGCTCCCTATCGACATGTTTAAAGTCCACAGATGTGAAAGATGTAATGAGCCTTATGATGTTGACACACCAAGCCTCTAAGCTTACAATTGTGAGAGAGGATAATTCCTTTGCCCAATTCATCACAACTGATGAGTCTCCAAAAATATGTAATTTGGGAAACCCAATTTCTTTGAAGACGTACAATAAATCCCATAGAGCTAACAGTTCATCTCGAGTATTTGTACTGCTACCACAACCCATTTTGATTGCAAGATAATGTTGCTCACTGATCCAGATACATATAACCACTCGCCCAATAGACTCAGCTAATGCTCAGCCAAAGAAAGCCATGGGAAATAATTTCTCCGGAGGATCCCCAATGTTCTTGACTTTAATTTTTTTTCTAATTGGAACGTGGTAAGCTGCAATATCACGCATGATAAAGTGGCAAAGTCTGGAAATATCAGGAGCTTTGTTTTCAAAAATGTGGTTGTTTCTAGTTTTCCACAAATTCCATATGAAGATAGGAAGGTAAAGGAGATCGCCATCCTTAGAGAGCCATCTAGTAAGGTTTTCCACCAGAGAGGTATCTGTCCAGGTCAAATGTACATCAAATAATCTAATTAGCCTGTGAATGACCTCCTGAGCAAAGGTGTAGAGTACAAATAAATGATAAACTGATTCAACACTTGATTTACATATGTTACATCTGTTAGGTCCTAGTCATCCCTTCTTACACAGGTTGTCCCAAGTATTAATTTTCCTATTTAAAGCCATCCAAATAAAGCAATTAATTTTCTAAGGAATATTGAAATGCCAAACCTCTGTGAGAATGCCAACATTTGTTCGAGGCAAATTCTCAGAAACTATGAGCTCACAGGCTTTCTTCACAGTTACCATGCTTAGTTTCTTATCATACGTCCAGAAAAGTGAGTCTTCGGAGTTCCCAATCTTAATTCCATCATGAGTAAGGCCTCTAGTAAAATTCATCCATTGATCATCCCATTCCCCCCCAGCTCTAAGTCTAATGCCAAGTACCAAAAGTTAAGACCAAGAGGATTTCCAAATAGATTCTGAGCCTAGACAAGAAAGGAAATCCCATAGTCTGATAGATATTCCCTTAGTCCCTTAGGGATTATATACGAAGAATCTAGACCAACAATTTGATCCACACCCAACCGGATTTTCAACCCATTGCCCACCTTCTAGCCTAGCTTACACGTAATCAGAGATAAAATTCTGATGAAGTTGTTCTATAAATACGAGGTTCCACTAACAGAGAAAGCCCGTGATCTGATCCAATTCTTCAGGGGTCTATTCTTTATATATTTATGAGCAATGATCCGGCTACAAATGCCATTCCCCATTAGGAGTTTCCACATACTCTTAAGCCTGTGTGAGATCCCGAACCTATCTAAGATTTTAATGTCCCAACCTCCAAATTCTATAGTAGTTGAAAAGGATTTCCAATTAGCCAATGAGGTTTCTGATGACCATCTATGCTCCCCCAAAGGAAGGAGAAGATTGTACTCCTCAACTTATTCAAAATAGACTTGGGACAATGGGCTAAGGCAAACCAATACACAGCTAAACCAGTAAGAATTGATATGACGAGTACAACCCTACCACCAAGTGAGAGCAACATGTAAGTACAATTTTGAATCTTTTTTTCAAACATTTCCACCATCCATATCTAGTCTGAGGATTGATACCCTAAGGGTTTGAGGCGATATCCCAAGTATTTGAAGCTAGTAGAGATAGGTACCATGCTATAAGGGAGGAGAGCATGAATTTGTCTTCTCAAATACTCATCAACATCATTGTAAAGGAAAGAGGACTTTTCCAAGCTGACTGACATACCCATGGCTGAACAAAATAAATCTAGCGCTTCTTTATATGATTCCCATTCACTAACAGTACCAATCCCAAATAGAATCACATCATTAGCAAATAAAAGATGAGTTATAGACAGGTTTGGAGCATACTGAAAACCTTTAATGAGTCCTTTCCTCTGAGCATCCAAGATGATCCTACTAAGACTTTCTATAATCAGAATGAACAATAAAGGAGATAGGGGGAACCTTGACAGATCCCCCTAGAAGCTGGGAAAAAACCAAAGGGAGTCTCATTGACTAGAACAACAAAACAAACATTAGAAACACAACCCAAAATCACATTTACTCCCACCAAAGGGATTCCAAACTAAAGGAGCAATAGTCTCAAGAATGTACAGTTAACCCTATCAAATGCCTTGACTAGATCAAGCTTTAGAACCAGGATCTTAGAATTCTTAGATTTAATGGAGTGTAATACTTCTTGGGTGATTCCAACTGGTTTAGTAATTTGTCTATCCTTCAAAAACCTAAATTGTTGTGGTGAGATATCCCTATTCAGTAAGGGCTTCAAACGCAGAGCAACAATTTAGGAGATTACCTTGTACACCAGGTTACACAATGAGATGGGACAAAAGTCAGCAAAAGTATTGGGCTTCTCATACTTGGGAATCAGAGTCAAAAAAGTTGAGTTAATTGCCCCAGGAACTTTCCCTTCAATTCTAGCTTTTTCAGCAGCCTTACACATATCCTCCTTAATCAGGTCAAAAAATGCCGAGAAGAATTCAACCGGCCATCCATCAGGACCGAGACTTTTATGTTTCTTAAACCCATTAAGAACAACTTCAACTTCCTTGAGAGAAATAGGCTTGAGGAAACATTCTACATCCTGTTCTTGAGCAAAGGAAGGAAAACGTCTAATCACCTTGAGTTGGTCAGCAATATTAGTACCCCCATCATCCTCAAATAATTCACTGAAGTGTTGTTTACCAAGTGGTTTAAGTGAGAAGTCCTCAGTGACCAAGTTTCCATCCTTATCCTGAAGAGACCATATGGATTTTGAGTTCCTTATGGCAGAATCATAAGCATGAAATAACTTAGATGATTTGCATCGCCCTCCTTGATCCAAAGCACTCTAGTTTTAACTCTATGAGTAGTAACCTCATGTGCCAACTAATTATATTTTTTAGCAATGAGGACTCTCAACCTCTGTGTTTTTGTGGCTGTCAGCAGTCCAGAATCCATGAGAAGGATGGCTGAGATCTTAGCATTTATATCCAGTAATTTTTTATTCCTGTAACATTTTTTTCCCTTTCCCAGTCTTTGACAATACCTTTGAGTCTACCAAGTTTCAAAGAGAGGGTTTCCATATTTTTTACAAGTCTAAGAAACAAGGGTTCATTCCAGGAAGAAGTAACAAGGGAGGCAAAATCCTCTTCTAAGAGCCAGGCTCTATTAAATTTAAAAGGATAGCAAAGAGAAGAAAGGTTAAGACCCCACTCCAGGAAAATGGGATAGTGGTCAGAGACATCCGAGGGTGTTTCCCGGGATCTGTAGCAGGAGAGCCTAGGAATAAGAAACTCAAATATCAAGAAACAAGCAAGTCTTTTTCTAATACCAACATCCCCAGTACAAACCTTCCTCCATGTAGGACCAGGATTGCTCAAATTCAGATCAACCAATTTGCTGCTAGTAATAAGCTGGGAAAAGTAAGAAGCCATAGAATCAGGACTAGCAATAATACCCCACACTTCAGAAGAGGATAAAGTAAAGTTAAGGTCTCTAGCCAAGAGGAGATTAGGTAATGAGAGCAGACCACCAGTCAAAATTTTATCCCAGAAAACAGTATGGTGTGCATAGGGCCCATAGCAGTTTATAATGGAGAATACCTCAGATGTAGCTTTGATACTAGCTTTAAGGATAATACCAGCAAGGGAGGAGAAGGCTTTGCAGCGAACCAAGAGAGGGTTCTATCTAGCTAGGAGACCTCCAGAGAGGCATGAAGCATCAAGGGCACAGAACTCCCACCTTGGTTTTAACTTGGAGAACAAAAGTAGGGCCTGAGTAAAATTTCACATTGTTTCTTGTAATAGAATCATATCAGGACTATAATCAGAGAAGATCAAACCAAGAGATTTTTGTTTGGAAATCCCTCCAAAACCCTGAATATTCATGGACAAGATCTTCATGGGTTAACCAAACCATTAGGTGAGCTTGCTCTAAGAACATGTGAGGATGATGGGGAAGGTCTCGGATGCCTAGCACCATTTTTCAATCTAGCAGATAGGGGAGTGTAAAGATGAGAAACTCTAGAGTCATCAACAGGGGGCTTCTTTGACTTGCGAATGGTGACATTATTAAAGCGGATGGAATCCAAAGGAAGAGTAGAGGGGAGATAGGTGACTTATCTAAAAATATAGAAAGGGATTTTAAGAGAGAAGGGTCCTCAAAAGTAGGCAAATCTCTGGGGCTGTTGGGCAAGATGTTCATAGGAAAGGAATCGGAGCCAAGTATAGGAGAATGGGGAGAAGTTGAGGTAGTAGGGAGAGAAGGAAAGTGGTCAAGAGTAAAAGGAGGAGGTTCATCCAGGGGAGGACTATCGGATAAGGCTTGTTAAATAACTGCAGGAGACAACTGAGAACTTTCAGATACCACAAGTTGGGAAAGATGAGCACATGTCTCGACATATTCAATGAACAAGATCTCACCTTTGGAAAGCCCTTCATAAGGAGTAGGTGAAGACAAAACATATAGGTTCCCTAGCAAGGGAGACAAAAGTTCCTTAGAAGGGTTACAATCTTCAGGAGAGGAATAATCAGGTTTAGGACTATGATCAAACCCTCTCCTCACCGGTCTAACATTGAGGAGACAGGAACAAGAGTTACAAAGATGACCAGTCTCATGGAAATAGTTGCACTTGAAGGGCATGTGCAAGTAGTCTAACCTCTGGGTAATAATGTAGTCACCACAAACTAAGTCAATCTTAGGGAGTAAGCCCTTAAAAATATCAAGTTCCACAAGCACGTTAGCCAATTTCTTGATGAAAATCAAGTGGAAATCCTTTTCTAAGGCTACAAAGAGACCAATTGAGTTCGCCAAACCAGTTAGAAAATATTTATTACGCAGGCGGAAAGGTAAGGCAGATAATAAAACCCAAAGGTGACGAATGGTGTCCTTCTCCTTTAGAGGATCGAAACCTGTATGCCAATGACATAAGACCAGTGAGCCCTTCTATATGGTCTAGAGGTTGCTTAAAATGCGAGAGGCATCAGTCTCTTCAATAAAGACGAACACAAGCCATTTTTTCGCAAGAAGACTGATAGTTGGCACATAGTGGATAAGAGGTTTCCAATGAACCTTGGCCCAATCTATCCATTCTTCTTTGGTCAGGGAGCAGTATTCAAGCCTACCTACAAGAGCTCTACAGCAGAGGGTTTCTACCTTATCAAAGAACACATCATGACCAACTACATAATGGTGCTTCGAATCAAGTGCCTTCAGAGACTTGGATTTCTGACGAGCACAGCCCGGGTGCTGGAAAGGTAAGGGATTTGGACACCCAATGTTCCTAAAGGATTCATGGGGATTGCCCCGCTCATTCATTCTAGACCAGTCAACACCTAGGGTAACTGGTAAGGCCAACGGGCACTAGGAAATGACCAATGGGACAGACAATCAAACGAAGTTCACTTGCTAGGTTAACCACCGTCAAGGAAAAATAAACAGTCGAAATCCACCCAGCCAACATTCAGGGTTAAAGAATAAAAAGGGGTAGAATCAAGGACTGGGAACTAAGCCAGACAGGGCCACTAACCGGCAAGGAAAATACAGAAGACCTATTATCAAACCCTCTCAACAATTTGAAACAAAAAGAAAAAATATTCCCACTTTTTATGCATGGTTGGTACCAGCCCCGAGGAGATGAGGGTGTACTCCATGTGCAGTGGCCGCCATCGATAATGTCAACAAACCCTTATGAAAAGAGCTAGAACCAAACCCCAAGACCTAGAGGTAAAAAAATATAAAGCAACAGAGATGTCGAAAAGTACCTAAAACCATAGAAACCACGAGTCATAGTGATGATGTCGACCGCCGCAATGATCCAAGGTCAACCACACTCGACAAAACCCATCAAATTCGGAGACAAACTGATAGAATAAACAAAAGCCTTCGCCGATATACCAGATGCGACCGGTTCAAAACCCAAACAACGTCAGGATCCGCGGAGATTTAGGGAATACAATGTGCATGGAGTACAAAATAAACAAACCTAAAAGGTAGCTAACAACTTCAGAGTTGTAACAACCCAGTATAATAATACACGGCAGAACAGTTCACCACCCTGGCATGAAAATGTTAAAGGCGTCGAGGAGCTCTTCCATATTCACAGTAAGCCCACAACACAGATCCTATCAGACCCAATTCATCCGGCAAACCCTAATCTCACTGCTCCCTCACTCGTAAAGATGATGTTAACTCCATCACCCTATAGTTTGCGTTATATATCAAATGAAATTGTTATTCGATAAGGAAAGGAATCCAAGTTGGCTCAATTTCGTAATGCTTTCAGGTATGCTCCCTCTAAGATTATTATTATGGGGATACAAACCTGATAGCATCGTACAATTACTAAGCATGGGAGGAAGATGACCAGTTAATGAGTTTTTGGAAAAGTCAATCGAAATTAGTTTTTTCATGAAACCAAAACCAGAAGGAATTGGACCACTCAATGAATTTGAAGGAACCGAAAAGTATTAGAGTGATGTGCAGTTGGTGAGAGAAGTTGGAATATTTCCACTCAAATTATTTTGGAACAAGTCGATAGACTACAACTTGACCAAACGACCGTGTGCTACTAGAATTTTTCCACTTAAACTATTACGGGCCAAATCGAGCGCCTACAACTTGACCAGACGACCGAGTGCTATTGGAATTTTTCCAGTTAGACTATTGTATAACAAGTAGAGCTTCTACAACTTGACCAGACGACCGAGTGCTATTGGAATTTTTCCAGTTAGACTATTGTATAACAAGTAGAGCTTCTACAACTTGACCAGACAACTGAGTGCTGCTAGAATACTCCCTGTCAAATTGTTACCGAAAAGGAGGATCCACTAGAGGTGTGTACAATTACACAATGATTTTGGAATACTACCACTAAGCAGATTATTGGAGAGTTCAAGGTTGCCGAGTAATTCTTCCTCTCAAATTATTGGAATCAAGATTGAAAGTGTGCAGTAAAAAGAGGTTGCTTAGAGAAGTTGGAATATTTCCACTCAAACTATTCTAAAACTAGAATAATTATCCAATATATAATTCTAAAAGTTTTTTTGTAATTCTTTTAAATATTTAATAGTTATTAAATGTTAAAATATTTATAAAATATGTTATTGCATGTGAAAAAATGAAATATGGAAAAGTTTTTTTTCCCAGAAAAAAACCTTCTTGAGATTCATTATGAATCAAAGAAAAAGATACATTTGTTCATCAATATTCAAATCAAACTAGCTCATCCTAGCCATATTATCTGACTGAACGCAAAAGCCCCTCATGCAGACTAACTATCTTAAGCATATTCATGCTGAACATAAACTACTTCTACCCTTCCATACAAGATTGACTATAACCCATACACAAAACATAGGTTCAAGATTACTCAAATACAAAAAAAACTTGCAAAAAGTTGCAAATGTCTAATAGAAAGAACTTCCTATTGACCATACTCTTTCAATCCACTGATTATAATTTGACCTTCCAATTCTTCGTGAAAACACAAAAGGCCTTCTCTAAAAGAAACAACTTTTTTTTGACAACCTATTAGCCTCCTTGTTTAAAGATCTAGAGATGTGTTTGAAAGAAAGATGATTGAACTCCTTTATAAGCACTTTAACTCTCCAACACCATTGTTTAATATTCAACACTTGAAACCCATATACTCCCTTAGCCCATTCAAATATTATGTTTGAATCCCCTTATATAGTGATATCAAATATGCCAATAAGAGATGTAAAATAAAGAAGTCCCTGCAGATTAAGCAATTCTCCCCTTGTGTTTGTACCCAAACCTCCTCCCATCCAGAAACTAAAGAAATGATCCTTGTTTATCCAATTGTCATCCCACATCCACAAACATGATTCTGAGCAGGTCCATCAAAATACCCTACAGTCGAGTTGTGACTAAGAGAAGGGATATAGATGATCTTTTGAGTGATTTGTAATTCAGTACCCTGGTATTCCTTGTAAAAGCTTCGAGCTTTAATGAAACAAGATGTAATACAAGGAATTAAACTTTCGAAGAAAACTTTGTTTGGCATTTTCTAAACAACCCAACTTATAAATATTGGAAGTGTAAGAAAATATCTTTCTTCCTGTTGCCATGAGCACAAAGGATGTTCAAAATGTGACATTTTTGGCCCAATACAAACCTGTTACAAAGTCATTCTAACAAAATATATTTAAACTCTGCAATGTGCATCTTTATCCAGCCACAATGATGCTATGGCTTGAAGCACATAAATCAGTTGATGACCTGAACAGAAATAGAAGGTAGGGACAAAAGTCATTGATATGAATTCATGAATTCTTATGTTTTTCGTTACATGTTGTTAGCTCAATCAAGTATACAACATGCAATTTTATCAGCCTTGGCCTAATTTGCACTCGCTCTATAAATAATGTTACGAATTGAAATGTAGAGAGGTAGGATAAAACAAGATAGTCTTATAAGTGTTAGTGTTTGGATGTGACATTAAAATTGAATTTTTATGATTATCATAAAAATTTCATTGATATAAAAAACAAAATTAATACATACATCCAAAAAAGTTTGTGTTTTTTTTATAAATATTTTATTACTATTACTTTTTATTTAATAATGATAGTTGTAACATATATGCCTCTACAATTCTATTGTATATGTTTACCAGAGCTAAGATTTATCAATATTTTTTCATATTGTTGCGCAGAGATGTGTTTTATAGTTTATTATGGGGGATTTATGTAACTTTATGTAAGGTATTTCTTGTAAATGTGGACCATAAAAAATAAAAATTTTAATTATTCTCCAAAACAGACAACCTAATATGGGGGAGATGTTGTAATGTTTGGATTGGATTGGGATGGTCAGTGGTCTTCAAAAGGGAACATGGTTGTTAGTTGAAGGTCATGTAGTTGTTAGTCAAACAAAACAATAAAAAATAAAAAAAATTAATTATGCCCCCAAAAAAATGTTAGTCAAAAAACAACACAATATAGGGGAGATGTTGTAATGTTCCTACTTAAAAAAATAATAACAAATAAAAATGGAAATATCCGCAAAAAAAATGTTGGTAGTGCACATGGTTTTAAAACCATGTGCAAGGCCTCATAAACAACCCATGGTTTTATTGTACATGGTTTAGGAGGCCCTTGCCAGTGGTTTTAAAACAATGTGCAATGCCTCCTAAACAACCCATGGTTTTAGGAGGGCCTTGCACATGGTTTTAAAACCATGTACAGGGGAGATGTTGTAATGCTTTCTCCTAACAAAATAAAAAAAAAATATAAAATGTTATATGTGGGCCATCAATAGTATTAAATATTAATAATAAAAATATTATATGTAGACCTTAAATAAAAAGATGTGTCTTTTGGTCTGAATCACACCAAAGCTGATAGTTGAGTGCAATACTTAAGAAGAGGTTTGCAACTCCAAAGATTTGATCCCTCTAGGTGCTTGATAGAGCCTAGGATTTGGATCTATGATGGTTAAAACCATTCCATTGTATTTAAATGGTTGTAAATGATGAATGTAAAATGATTATATTATTTAGTGAGGTAAAAAAATTAATTTTCTTCAAAGTAAATTTTTTTTAGATCAATTTATGCATAACTATTTATCAAAACATTAGGTTCAATATCATTTTTTTTATTTACATAAGAAACTAACAACAGAATTTTTATTATTTTGGTTCCCTAAAAACAAAACTGTTCTTGCTCCATAAGTGCTGCTTTCAAATTAAATACAATCAAAAGTGGATTAACTTCTCTCAATTTAATGGAAATAACACAACTCCATTCATAACCTTAGATATTAACTTTAGTATGTTGACCTTACTTCATCCTTTATATATTTAAAGCTTTACTAATACTTTTCAATAATCTATCACCATGATGATAATATCTTACAAACTATTAATTTTTTACCTTAAATCCAACTATTAAAGGAGGAGTATTGAATTATTAAACTTTCTAAATAGGGTTGCACACATAATATTCTTAAGTATATGCTTACTATGTGAGAATATTTCATGGCCCAATGTACCATCACATACCTACAATGTGTAAGATCTAGTAATCATCATTTATTAATAACCGTATTCATTATGTATAATTTAGAAAATAAGGATTAACTTAAGTCAATTTGCAGTAATAAAAACACATAAGATCTAAATGTAAGAGAGACACCAATGTAAGTGGTTCACCCTAACCAAGGGCTACGTCCACCGAGAATTTTTAATGTTTTTATTGATTTGTTCATTAATGAAATTTACAATTGCAAATCATTTTCTTTTTTCCTCAAAAGTCTCTTTACAAAGAACATTGTCAAAATACTATTAAGCCTTAGCCTATACCACTTTTCAAAAGTGAGTTAATGAAACATTATTATTATTATTTTTTTAGACTATAACAGGGGGAAGATTAATTATAGACCGGTGAAAAAGCCACCGGGTGCTGTGTACAATAAAAACTAGGTTAAGAGCTCATGAATAGATTGGAAATCTCATGAGGCCCACCGAGAACTGAAGCTAACAAATCGGCAATCCTGAGAGTGAAAACTGCAGAAAACGAAGTAAAAACTCAAGCTAACAGAATAGCAAGTGGTAAAGGGAGGCGAAATGGTAGTGTAGGACTAATTAAACTTCTCCAAAATATTTTTGATAGCTGATTCCAGAGCTGTAATTCGGTTCCCAAAGTTGCCTGTGGTATTGGCCTCATATTTGAACTGAGTGAAGACCACATCTTTATAGTAATTCAGCTCTCCTTTGGAGTCCTTGAGGTCATTCTTGAGAGAGCTCAGCTCAGTGGAGAAGGTCTTCCAGTGATTGAGGCCTTCATCAGCGTTGGATTTGATCGATTTTCCTTGCACATCAGTCTTTAACTTGAGAGCATCCAGAGATTGTTGGATGTCTGCCAGTCTTTCTTCAACTATCTGCGAATTGTAGGACGACCCTATTGAGTCCATGGGATCCGGCGCGAGCTGTGAGGTTGCGTGGAGCTGGTCGGGCACGAGAAACCGAAGAGGATGGATATCTCCAGAAACAGCAAATCTCAAAGCTCTTGAGAAACGATCAGAGGACTGCTCGGAGAGGGGACTGTGAGGCCCGATATAAGGGGGAGGGTCACGAGCAGGGGAAGGAGGAGATCTGGTGAAGATACGAATCTCCACTGCACTCAATGATGTTCCATGGGCGCACCTTGAAGGCTCATACGAAAAACGTGAAAGCATCTCACACTTGTCCTTAAGATATTCTGCAGATTGGATTCCTGACAGCATTGATTTAAGGAATAATGCAGAGGGATTCTCTGCCATTTACAACTAGCACGTTTCTATCTAGCATAGCAGCCTTGTTGGCCTCCAGGTCCGCCTTGTCATTGAGTCCACGTAGGATGTGATAGAAGCTGATATCTTTGAACTTTGAGGCTGTCAAAAGGATTTTTTTTGATGATAGTGATTAAGAAGATATTAGAAGGCAAATTTTTTGATCTCAGGGCTTGGATGATTAGTTTTGAATCACCAAACACCACAAGAGATTCTAAATTCCTCTCATGGGCTTGCTTGAGGCCTTGCCAAAGCGCCAGGGCCTCTGCCATGTTGTTGGTCATTGAGCCTAGCCCCCAAGCATAGTTGGCTAAGACAATGTTCTCGTTCGAGAGGAGGACCCCTCCTCCTCCTGCGAGCCCTGGATTGCCTTTTGAGGATCCATCAAAGAACAGGGTACTTTCTTTTAGAGATGATCTCCACATTAGGAATTCATTTTCTTCGAGTCGGATTTCCCAATTAGCCGTTTTTGCGATGGGAGCATTGGGAATGGGCTCAAGATGCTGGAATTGAGACAGCCATCTTCTCTCTTGTGGATCTAAGTCTCTGGAGTTCTTAAGCTTGCTCTTGGCTACCGATAACTCCCCTAGGAGGGCTTTGCACTTGATTGCAATCTTGATGCTTGTCTTTTTCTCATCCCTGAAGGTGCGGCTATTGGGCTCCAGCCAGATCTTCCAGCAGATAGCTTTGGGGGCCCATATCCAGATTGATTTTAGAAGGTCTTTTTTATGGAGATCAAAGGGAGAACTGGAGGCCCAGGTGGCAAACAGGTCAGGGATGTTTAGGGGGACAACTAGATCTTCTAGTTTTAGGAGGAGGACCTCCGACTAGAATTCTTGGGAGTAGGGACAGTTTATCAAGAGGTGATCCATTGTCTCTTCTTCTAAATAGCATAGGGGACATCTGGATGGACCCTCCATGCCTCTGATTTTTAAGTTTTCCCCAGTCAAAATACTTTTATGAGTAGCAGTCCAACAGAAGAAGTCTATCTTTGGCACGAAAGGGTAGTTCCATATGAAGTTCCATCTAGCTGGATTGGGAGCAGCGTGGGGCGAGGATAGGAAGACTTTGTATCCTTCACTGGCTGAGTAATTGCCTGAGTGCTAGCCCCACCCTCTTTTGTCTGGGTTGTTCTTTGTAGAGGGCGTTTTCCCTTGGAGGAGCTGCATTAAGCTATCATTTTTGTCATTTAGCCAGTTGGGGAGATTGTCGATATGCCAGTCCTTCCAAATGCCATCTCCATCTTCCTCCCATCTTGAGATGTCCCAGAGAGTATTTAAGTTATTGTTTTGGGCACAGTCCATAATGTTCTTTATCCCCGGGTTTTGTCCTAAAGGTTGATCTCCCATGATGGCGTCCTCCCACATATTTATTTTCTTTCTGTTTCCAGGTATCCAATAGAGGTGTGGTTGTAAGAGAGGCAGGGCTTTGAGACAAAGCTAATAAATGGGGGAGCCTTTCTTACGAGGGGTTGGGTTATCCAGGCATCATAGCCTTTCACCATTGAAGTATTTTCTTCTTATAGCTTTGTTGCTCCAGCTGTCTTTTCCAGCAATCAGATTCCACAGAGTTTTGGCCCCCATGGCCAAATTTTGTTTTGCTAGATCCCTTACATGAAGGCCTCCTTCCTTATAAGGCATTTGGATTTTGTTCCAACTAACCAGGTGGATTCGGTGGAGGTTCCCTTTGCCGCCTTCCCACAGGAACTTTTTTATCAGAGTCTCCATTTTTTTCAGGATAGAGACCGACGCTAGCAGAATGGAGTTTTGGTATATTGGAATACTCATGAGCACAGATTTGAGCAGAACTGTTTTGCCTGCTGGATTTAACTAGTTGGAGCCCCAGTTTTGGATTCAATTTTAAAATTTGTCAATGATAGGAGTCCAATGAATTGCTTTCGAGCCTTTCTTGAAGATTGGAGCTCCTAGGTAGGTGAAGGAGTCCCAAACGTGGACAGCTTCCATGCCTAGCAATCTGGCAATCTCCCCTAGTTCCTTTACTGAACTGTTCCATCCATAGATCTTGCTTTTTTGGGGGTTGATTTTGCTTCCTGAGATCTGATTGTAAAGTTCAAGCTCTTTTTTGAACTGATTTGCCAGGAAGATGCTAGCTCCACCTAGAAGGATTGTGCCATCCGCGAACTGTGCGTGATTTATATTTTTTACCTTTGGGGCCAGCCAGAGGCCAAAGAGGATATTTTTCTGTTTGTTGGAGGTTAGCTGGAAGCTTACAACAGAAGCTTGAATTGCATAAAGGAGGGGCGATAAGGGGCAGCCTTCCCGGAGCCCTCTGGTCGCTTGGAAAAATTCAGTGGATCTGCCATTTACTAGAGGGGCTATCCATGGAGAGCTGACACAGCCATGCACCCAGTTGATAAAGTGCGTGGAGAACCCCAGTTTCTTCATGACTAAAAAGAGGAAGTCATGTCTAACCCTGTCAAAGGCGTTGGCTAGATCCAGCTTTATCACCATTCCTTCTTCTTTATTCTGGTAGCTAGAGTGAATAGCCTCTTGGACAAGGAGGATATTGTCTTGGATCTTCCTTCCTTTTATGAACCCCCCTTGGTTCTCCGGGATGACTTTGGGGAGGATTTTTTTAAGTCTATTGGCAATAATTTTGGTTATGATCTTGTAGCTGAGATTGCACGGGGATATTGGCCGGAATCTGGTGAAGGAAGTGGCTCCCTTTTCTTTCGGGATTAATGTAAGAAAAGTAGAGTTGGTGCTTCCTCCAATCTTGCAGGTGGCTTGGGAATGCCTTACCATCCTTAGCAGGTCCAATTTAATTATGTCCCAACAGCTAGGGTATAAGTTGGCCGTAAAACCATCAGGTCCAGGGGCGCTATCAGGCTTCATTCTGAAAAGGGCTCTTTTTAGTTCTTTTAGGGAGATGGGAGCTGAAAGGAGAAGGTTATCAGCCTCTTGAATCAGGGGAGGGATGAGGTTGAAAGGGTGATCCATAGGATTTAAGGGGGCGTCCTCTGGAGCAGAAAAGAGGTCTTTGAAGGTGAGGAAGGCTGCTTTCTTTATTTCTTCAGGGTCTTTTATCAAAGATCCTTGGAAGTTTATTTCAATGACAGCTTTGTAGCTTTTGCGGGCTTCCGCTTGTTTGTGGAAATAGTTTGTGTTTTTATCCCCACTCTTTAGCCACAAGCTTCTGGACTTCTGACGCCAGAATTCTTCTTCGACCCCGTAGGCTTTAAAATAGGTCTTTTGGAGCTCTGATTCTTTGGAGAGAGTAATGCTAGTGATGGGGACGGTGTCCATCTCATGCTGATGATTTTCCAGGTCTTTTTGGGCTGCGATTCTGATGGAGGTAGGGGTGGATAAGATTTTAGCCCAGTTCTTTAGAGCTGCTTTAAGCCTCTTTAGTTTCTGTTCCCAGGTGAAGGAGGGGGACCCAGGCATCGGGATAGACTAGGAATCCGATATTACTTGATGGAAGTTCTCTTGAAGCAACCAGAGAGGACTGAAGTGGAAGGGGATGGGGCCCAGCGTGGCATCAGAGAAGATATCTAGCAGGATCGATCTGTGGTCCGAGGTGCAGTTGGGGAGGATTTTGGAAGAGGCCAGCAAGCCAAAGGAAAGGAAGTCCGAGTGGATGAGGAATCTGTCAAGGCGAGCTGCTATGTGACCAGGACCCAGTCTCTTGTTGGACCAGGTAAACTTCCCTGAAGGAGGCTTAATATCCATCAAATCCCAATGGAGGATAATGTCCTCTACCCATTCTCTAGCTTGATCCCTTACTATGGAGCCCCCTTTCTTCTCTTCAGTGGATAGTGTGACGTTGAGATCGTCGGCAATGATAATGTTTCTTGGACTGTGCTAGCTAAGAAACATATCAAGGGAATCCCAGCAGCTGCGTTTTTCAGGAAAGAGGTTAGGAACATATATATTAAAGAGACTTACTTGCTTCCCGGAGTCCCGATGAAGAAGACTTGTGAAGATCCAGTGATCGTTGCGTTCCTCCTTGATTAGTTCAAATTTGGTGGAATCCCAGAAAGTGGCTATTCCGCTAGAGGCCCCTTTTGAGCTTATTGCTATCCCAGGTCCCTTTTTCCAGAGGGTGTGACCTGCTTAGTAGAGGATTGAATCCTCCATTTTTGTCTCCTGGATTAACAGAATGTCCAGCTTGTTTATTCTGATGATGTCTTTCAGGGCTTCTTCTTTTTGTTTTGAGCCTAAACCTTTGCAGTTCCAGGAGATGTATCGCATTTAAACTTTTTTGGTAGGGGAGGCCCCCTTGGAAGGTTGGCCTTGCTTGGATCTGGTGCTAATCATGTTTGGTAAAGTTTTCTAAGATCCTTTGGCTACATCTCTGAAGGACTTCTCTTCGCAGTGCTTTTTTTTAGATTTTCTTCCCCTGTTGGACTTTAGAGGTGTTGCATGTGGGCTGCTGGATTCCGAGGCGTATTCATCAGAGAAACCACCTTGGTCGGAGTCTATATTGGACGGATCCTCCTCCTGGCTGATGATCTTCGAGAGCTCTCCCATGGGGGCGGGGGGAGGGATAACCTCAGTTATGACTGGGGGTAGATCTGGGATTGGTTGCAGGGATACTTCACCGGAGCTGATAGGATCTGCCGAGATCGATCTAGCCTCATTTCTTTTTTCTTCGCTTGCTTCTTCAGTTGCCGAGGGTTGCTTTGAGGTGTGCGCCTAAATGGGGTTGGATGGAGAGATCCTTCCTTCTGTAGTTGCCTCCATACTGCTTGGGACTTGTAGCCCGGATCCTTGCCTTTTCTCTTGGTTTTTCGAGGCTGCTTTTCCTTTTTTGGGCCTTTGCCATCCTTCTGTTTCGTCTCCTTGCTGGTTTTTGGGACAGTTTCTTTGGAAGTGGCCATGTTCATGGCAGTGTCTGCATTTGAAGGGCAGCTGCTTGTAATCCAACTGTTGGAAGTGATGCCAATCACCCACCGAGATCTTGATCGCTTCTGGTAGCCCGGCCTCGAGATCCACCTCTACGCAGATTCTGGCACAGGAATATTGACCCTTGGGATCTGCCTTGTCTATGTAGCGGCCAAGCCCATTCCCTATTTTTTCCAGGGATTCAAAGTTCCAGCAGTGCGCTGGTAGGTTTGGGAGACGGACCCAAACAGAGACCTCCTTGGGGGAGTCAAGATTCAGGCTGAAATCTGGGGTCCAGCGATTGAGATACAGTCCTTGGGAACCCATGAAGTAAGGACCATTTCTGAAAATGAGATCTCGATCATCCTTGGAGATGAATTCAAAAATATAGAAGCCTCTGCCCATCGGGTAGCATGTGACGCTGTGCTTTAGTTGGGGCCTCCAGTTTCTTTGTATCCAGTCGTCCGTGGTTCTTGTGGAGGGCCATAAACCCATGAACTTCCCGACCAGTCCACGTTACGCTAGGGCTAGAGCAATCTTGATGGGTTTTTCTTCTGGCAAGACAATTTTAGGTATTGCCTCCAGTTTCTTGATGAATTTCGGGATCTGAGGGGCTATCGGCTTCTTCCCGGCAATCGATAAAAGCCTCTTGAAGGCCTCTTCATCAGAGAGAGTTTGGGAGGGAGGGGATTTCCCTCCCCCAGGCGCAGCCATGGCGGCCGCTGAGCAACGCACGCAGAAGCCCTAGCTGAGATGTGCGGCCACGAGCTCTCTTCCTTAACCCAGCCAATGAAACATTATTATTATTATTATATGCAACATTTTCATAAAAAAAAATAACAAATATTAACATTAAATCTTTTTACAAATTAAATTGTTCATTATAAAGTTACTTTTTCCATATATAATTCTCAAATTATAATAAATCTCTTCTCTTTCCTCAACACATTTAGCATTCCATTAAGTATGCATTGTAAGAACCAAATATCTTGTCTTCAAGCAAGGAATAGATAAAGCAGATTTCAAGGATTTTATTCTGAAATTTAAAACAAAATTATAGAACTCAAAAGGGATTGAGAGTTTTTTTTTGTAAAGCTGCACAGTTCCATTAAAATATAATGACAAAATGTACAAAAATAAACTTGACTAGAGGCGGTCTAAGGAGGTGAAGCCACCACCCAAGCCTCTCAAAAATTGAGGATCCTCTATGAAAACTAGAAAAGAAATTGTTCATGAGGACCAGACTATCAAAGTACCCAGTGTTAAACAACGTGTCAGACATAGACATAACTACAAAGTTCAATTTCAAAAATAGACAGAGACATAACCAGAGTTGACAACTATTGCATAAAAACCTGAAACGATAAATCGTTTCTCCAAATGATGACATCATTCTTCAGGACGGGGATTTTTCCTCAATGATGGGGCAAGCCCATCTTTCCTCTTGCGAGAGGCTGGATGTGTTGGTGGTTGCCTTTGGAGCAGATTAAGGCTGTTGTTGATGCCTTTTTCGGCTTCTAGCCAACTAATTTCTTCAGACGTTTGAAGAGTGGCTCCACTGTCGAAGGGATGGGGAAAAGTGGTGCATGTAGGGATGCAATGGTGCTGGCATCCCACAAAATGTATCATGTTGCACTCCCACTATCGCCTCCCCTAAGACCAACATGCACTATGCCCCCTATCACACTTCCACTTCCTCCTTCCCCAAGTCCAACACACCCTGTGTTTCCAACCGTGCCTTTCCAGGAGAACATGTTGTCCAGGGCAATGAGCCAAGAATCAATATCAACCATTCTGGTTTTCATGGCGAGGACAGTGCCACGGGAATTTGACCAGTTGCTAAGCATGTCCTCAACTAGACAAAATCACATGATTTTAACCAGCTAATAGTGATCTACCTGGCTTTCTCCCTGTGCCGAAGCTAGCCACTGGTTGAGGACCCTCCCCTCCCAGTCTTTAACAAGGATGTGGACCTAAGGAGAGATATGATTTTCATAGTCTTGAGTGACTTGCAGGCTGCATCTGCGCTAGGCTTTGCCCCTGCTCGAGCTAGCGTGATGGGGCGTTCCCCTCTGTCTCGACATGATTATCAGACTGAACCTCGACTGAGAGAGAAGGAGTGTGTGGAGGTCACTGAAACTTGCAAGCTGAGCACTGCAAAAAAATCCCAGGAAAACAAAGGCGCCACCTTGAGGCAGAGGCCAAACATCCAAGCGCTCAGTGAACCCAAGATTGCTCAAAGTCAATCCTAACCTAGCAAGGATAGTGAAATAGTTCTCCATGGCGAAGATAACCCCCGTCTGACCTACCAAGGTACCTGCATGTATTGAATAGCCCTCCGCAGCCATGAAAGCTTAGGAGGCGGCCATGGTGTCGCCACCTTTCATCGTAGGTTCCAAAGAGACTTGCAAATCTTCTCTCACGCACGAGGAACGTCGAACGGTCTGGGAGGTAATGATGGCTTGGTTGATGGATGGGCCTGGCGCCAGCTGCTAACCATGCAGAGGGTGCACAGGCTGAAGCGTGGCGTGCCAATGGACAACTGAACTGTCACCTGCATTAAAAACAGAAAGAATCGAGAGTTAACTGAAAGGAAACATCCTATTAAATTCGATGCACAATATCGAATTATCAAGGCACTAACACAATATCGGATTATCAAAGCACAAAGGTGTTTGCCCTCCCCTTAAAAGTCTACTTAATAAATGATTCTACTAAGAAAGTCATCATCGAACTCTTACTTCCTCCAGTGAGTTTCACTTAAAAGAAGGGAGGAGAAGTCTCGGGTTAAACAAGTCTTGTATGTCACACAACGAAGGGTATTATCTTTATCACCTTAAAATGTCCAGCGCTAAAAAGGAAAAGTATGGATTCCTCCATTGTCTGAAAGTCTTTTATTTTTCATTTGTTACTCAGTTTGGATGGTTTCTGCCGCTTGCTCGGGGCAGTGCAGCAAGGTTTTTTATGTGCTATCAGAAAAATGGCAACGTGGCCATCCCACAAAGTGATATTTTATAATTAATATAAAAATTTAGTATCTTTTAAAAATATTAATATTATTAAATATTTTTTAAAGTTTGAACACCTTAAAATAAAAGAATATTTGTAATTAAATATTTAAAACATATTTGAAATTATTAAAATAAAATTAAGTATAACAAGATATTAATATTTAGCTATTTATAATTTGATTTTTTAAAATTTAATATATGATAAATATCTAGTATTCATACTAAATTGTTAGAACTAATATAAACACGAAACAAATACTATTTAATAAACAAAAAGTGATATGAAAAACAAAAAACAAATTGTTATCAGTATTTTTAACGACCTTTTAACCAATTTTTTTAAAAATCTTAATCAAGAAGCCTTTATTTAATATTCAATTAATTGTCCACCGTAGTGTCACTTTATGTTTGCAATGTTTTAATTGCCAATGCACTTTTCCTTATACACATTCGCACCCCTTCCCCTTCGTATTTTGTCCATGATTTCATATTCTTCTTGCTAAACCAGATAGCATTTGTGGTCGTTTTTTCTATCGTCAGGCTTTCGTTCTATGAATCGTCTTCAGAAACAACAAAATCTTGGTTTCTTTTCCATGGCCACCGTAGGTTTAATTCACTAGAGCAATAGAATTCATAAAGACGTAGCATTAATGCAAACACTGAATAAAATTATTATCAACAAGTTGAAATCCAACATGTTTCTTCGATATGCTACTGTAAATTTGAAATATGTTGTCCCGTGCTTAGCTTTGATAGTCGTAAGGGCCTCTAAGGTTGACCCCATGGAGGTGAATGTAAATCCAGAGATCTATATATTATACATTTCTTATAGGAGATTCCATTTAACTCATCCCGGTTTCAAGAAAAGCTAATACCACATCAGCTGGACACCATATGCATTTGGTGGGGAAGAGGAATTCATACTGTAAAGCTCCTATATATGTAACAAGGAATATGCAATGTAAACTCTCTACCGACACCTAGATGAGGGTATAGTTCCAAACCACAAGGGATAAAAGTGTTTTAAAATGTTCTTCCATTTACACCTAGAATATAGACATTATTCCATTCTTCCGAACTACAAGCCATACCAAATATTTCCATTAAAATGTTGAAATCTCAATAAAAGTGTTTTAAAATGTTCTTCCAATTACACCTATAATCTGGACATTATTCCATTCTTCCAACTACAAGCCATACCAAATATTTCCATTAAAATGTTGAAATCTCCATAAAAGTGTTTTAAAATGTTCTTCCAATTACACCTAGATCTGGACATTATTCCATTCTTCCAAACTACAACCCATACCAAATATTTCCATTAAAATGTTGAAATCTTGGTGACCTTTTTTAGTTAGGTCTTAAGTTGTATTAAGAAAGTTTGCAATTAATTTTTATTTGGAATAAAGGTTTTAGCGTCTCTTAAAAAGTTTAGCAGTTTTGCTTATCTCTAAAGGTATTCCATCTTATAGCCTTTTCCATGTTTCTTTGATACATCTCAACCCATTGAAATGGCTAATGGCATTATCCATGAAATCAATAAAAATCTTTAGACAATTGACATTTCAACTTGAGGGCATGGAACATACCATATAATACTTAAGTATCCATATGGGAAAATAGAAAACTAAGCAAGACAACATAGAAACTAAGTTGTAGAAATTGAAGAATAATTAAGATAAACTTGTTTCAAACTTAGAGATGCACTACAACACTACTATGGGATTTGCTAGATGTTCTCAATAAACTAGATAGGTTTTCCCATTTCTTTAGTTGCATTGATGAAGGAGCATTTATCGATAAAGATAAGATATAAGAAACAACCTTGGCTTTCAATGAGCACAAAAGAAATCAAGAGGACTAGGGAGAGATAATAAAAAAATAACAACCAATGAAAGGAGTACAATTTGTGATAGTTGGAAAAATCAAACTTCAGCTTTACAACTATTAGCTTAAATTCAAGTCCAACCATGACTTTTACTTGAATCGCAATTGCCAATATATTAACTTTTAAATTAACTATTAGCTTGCTACTTAACTCCAATGATTTTACAATTATTAGTTTAACTTCAACTCTAATCATGGGTATATTGGATCAATATTAGATTAAATATTAGACACATATATTAGCTTAACTCCAATAATTTTACAACTATTAACTTAACTTCAACTCTAATCATGGTTATATTGGATAACTATTCGATTATTCCAATAGTGATACAACTATTAAATTAAATTTAAATGAACTCCATCTCTTAGCATGAGAAGTTGACCTTGATTGCAGTGAAACCATGCACCAAGAACAATCACTTAGGTAATGTGCAGCTTATGTGACAGTTGAACTCCATCTTCGACTTGGGATTCAAGTTAATGTGCATACGGCTTAGTGGGAGTAATAAATCACAAAGTGTGGTTATCCAAGAAGTTAGGGTACATGTCCTTGTACCTATGGCTTCAAAGGAAATTTTTGTTCCTATCATTGTTGAACAACCTCACAACATTGAACAACAAATTAATGAACCACCACTCCATAATGAGACTGTCACAAATGAACCAATGATAGAAGAACCACAAGAAGTAGCATTAAGGAGATATCAAAGGGAAAGGATGCCTGCTATTTCAGATGATTATGTGGTTTATCTACAAGAATCTGATTTTGATGTAGGGACGTGTAAGGATCAGGTTTCATTTTCACAAGCCATACAAAGTAATGATTCTCTTAAATGGATTGATGCCATGAATGATGAATTGAAATCAATGGACCAGAATGAAGTCTGGGATATCGATGAATTGCCCGAAGGATACAACAAAGTTGGTTGCAAATGGGGCTTTAAGACCAAACGCGACTCTAAGGGTAATATCAAACGACATAAAGCTAGACTTGTGGCCAAAGGTTTCACTCAAAAAGGAGGCATAGATTATAAAGAGACCTTCTCTCCTGTGTCCAAGAAGGACTCGCATAGAATCATTATGGCATTGGTAGCTCATTATGATTTGGAATTGCACCAAATGGATGTGAAAACTTATTTTCTGAATGGGAGTTTACAGGAAGAAGTCTATATGGGTCAACCTGAAGGTTTCTTCATTAAAGGAAAAGAACACCTGGCTTGCAAACTTAAGAAATCAATATATGGACTTAAACAAGCTTCCCGACAATGGTATCTTAAGTTTCATAATACCATTACTTCTTTTGGATCTAAGGAAAACACTGTTGATTGGTGCATATATCTGAAGGTTAGTGGGAGTAAATTTATTTTTCTGATTTTGTATGTTGATGACATATTGCTTGCCACCAGTGATCTTGGTTTATTACACAAAACCAAAAAGTTTCTCTCTATGAATTTTGAACTGCCTAGCACATGTGTCTTTTCATGTGGGCCATTAAACTAATAATAAATTAGTCTTACATTCTCCCACTTGGCACATATGATAACTTAATGTTAGATTTTAACAAGGTGGACATTAGGCGTGCCATAAATCATATCCATCTTGACTTTCAGTTGGTCATCATAATACTATAATTAAACAACTCAGTAATGCGAGTCATGGCGATTCTATGTCACTAAGGAAACATAGCCCCTTCCATGTACCACAACATTAATAACCTATTTAATATAGTCTATAAACAAGAAGTGTATTCATAAGGTCCAACAATAATGTCCCTCATCAGAGACTATTCCTGTCATCATACATTTATTCTCATACACGTACGTACATATTTAAAACAGAATTTATTGAACAGAAACATCTTTATTAAGATTTCAAAATGTCAAATAAAACAAATAACATAATGCAATCCATTACATAAAAGTAGCAACTGTATTATACATGTTACGTTCAATAACCATTCTATTGGCATGTTCCTCAAATGTCTTTGGTGGTAATCCTTTTTCCAATGGATCTGCAACCATAAGCAATGTGATTATATGTGTTCAATTGACACTCGTTGTTTCTGAACTTCTTCCTTGACGACAAAGTATTGCAATTCCATGTGTTTAGCACCATTAGAATACTTGTCATTCTTAGAGAAGAATATAGCTGCAGAGTTATCACAATAAATTCTCAGCGGCTTGGCAATAGAGTCAACAACCCCAAGTCCTGTGATAAAATTCCGCAACCACAATCCATGAACTGTGGCCTCAAAGCATGCCGCAAATTCAGCTTCCATAGTGGATGTAGCAGTGATAGTTTGCTTTGCACTTTTCCATCATTATTGCTTCTCCAACTAATAGGAACAAATAACCAAAAGTGGACTTTCCACTGTCAACGCATCCAGCAAAATCCGAATCTGAGTAGCCAATCACCTCTAGATTATCAAACCTCCTAAATGTGAGCATGTAATCCTTTGTTTCCTGCAAGTACCTCATCACTTTCTTTATAATAACTTTTAAATTAACTATTAGATACAACTATTAGCTTAACTTCAGTGATGATACAACTATGAGTCTAACTTCAACTATGAACTTAACAATCATAAATTAAGTGGTTGTTATATTAGCTTAATTATTAGATACAAGTAATTGACACATTCTTTGGTAAAAAAAAAATTATCAATATATCAAATATATACCTTTCTGCGTATAATTCTAAACATATTAATGTTAGTAATATGGTTGTTGCTAGTATAAAATATGTACATATCCTGATTCTAAATTAAAATATTTAATTATCCAAGCGACAAGGTTTTGAATCCTAGTTCCGCAAAGTAAAAGTTTTCACGGGTACCAAGACACTGTGTTGGATGACAGCGGGAGGCATTACTTTAAAAACTGTTTCATTGAAGTTGCTGCAGATTTCATATGCGGTGATGGACAATCTGTTTAGTAGGTGAAGATACTAAATAGAAATCATGCACAATATTTTGTTTTTTTTTTCCGTTTCAGAGTTCAGCGCTGATAATCAATTTTGTTAGTTTTTATGTGTAGAAATGTCATCAACTAAGCTTAATGGCACAATTACAGCTTAGAGAAGATCTTCTCCTCGATAAGACACGGGGGTACACCTTCCTAAATTGCAAGATTACATGCGGTTGATTAATGTACCTCGGCAGGGCATGGGGACTTTACTCGAGAGTAGTCTTTGCTTACACTTACATTGCTGACATTAGCTTCCCAGAAGGATGGAATAATTCGAACGATCCCACCAGAGAATCGTGAATTAATGAAAGCACGTCCAAGCATGGACCATCAGCAGATTGTTCTATGGGCTGTACAAATGTTGTAGACCTAGAGCAGCCTATAAAGGAAGAGTTTCACCCAGTGATGATGAGGCAGCACCGTTCTTAAATATGACATCCCGCCTTCAAAGAGATGCCAATTTGGTTCCAGGGCATGGTTGAAATACCATCTCATGCTTGTCTTAGTTTTAAGAGCAACTTGATTGTTCCAATTGATATTTCTACGTTAATTTGCATCCATCATCTCGAGCAAACGTAGACTGCGAGAAGTAAACTAGGCCATGGCACATTGCTTTGAAGAACTATTATGCTTTATCTAATAATGCTCCCACCGAAATCCATTGGATATTCCCATAACATTTATTATTCCATTCTTTCTTGGTTACCGTACTGCAATGTTCTTTCACAAACCAATAAATTATGTATAAATTGCAAATGGCTACATTTTCATTTCGGTTTATTGTGATTAAACAATATCTTAAAATCCTTTTTATTTTGAGTTGATATTCCTAAATCATCATTAATTTTAAAACTAAATTTTTATACTACAACGTTCTTGCTAAACCATACTAAAGTTGGTTTTTTTTGGCCCATTGTATCAATATTAGCATTTATCACAATAAGCCAATATTTATACTACAACGTTCTTGCTAAACCATACTAAAGTTGGTTTTTTTTGGCCCATTGTATCAATATTAGCATTTATCACAATAAGCCAATATTTAATCCGTCTATGTTTATTTTTGGAGGGCCATAGTGCATAACACTTAGTCTGCCAAAAGGCTAACATTAATTATAATTTGCTTATTTAAGAAATTATTTTTATAAAAATAAAATAAAATTATGAACAAATTTCTATTAATAAATTGACATTTTATAAATCAATAAATATATTTATTGTGAAGGAATCTAATTTAACAGAGGATGTGGTGCAATATGAGTTACCAATAGATAATAGAGTGCAACATGAGTTAGAAGACCACATACTAACACACTAGTATTTTGGTTGATCTCTTAATTCAGAATTAATTCAAGTTTTTATTTGAGATTTTGGGTGGATTATAACTTATGTTTCTTTTATCTATGGAAGAGGATGAGAGAAGTGTATTGTCGAGATTGATTCTAAACAATTTAAAACTAGCACACCCACATAAATTGTGGTTACGTCAGGTCTATAGGGATCAAATGGTTGAGAGACAGGGATGGAATGGGGCACAAATTGGATTTATGTTTATTCTTCATATTCTTGTAGTTAAACTGGTTCAACTCTGAGTTATCCATGCCTAGCTACATGTTATCACCGACATTCTTATTGTTATCCATTTATTAACTTTCACTTATTTTTTATATTCTTTTTATTTTATCTCACATACTTCTAGTTATTTGTCATGAACGGTAAAATTCATCACCTATGAGCTATCCATGCATGGCTACTAATTATCCATTCATCAACTTATATATATATATATATATATAGCAGTCGTTCAAAATTCAAAATGTGTTGACATTGCCATTGTTGAAATACAGGTTTTGTGTTTCTCCAAGGTTTTTCATGATTATGGTTCAGGGTCGTTTTTAGTGCTCCTGTTTGGGCTTTGAGAGATATTTCATGATACGAGTTTAGGGTTGTTTTTAATGCTCCTATTTGCAGACATTTCGTCCCAATACAAACACAGTCCTTAATTACATATAGTCTACAAGGCCTCTTCCCAGTCCCCCCCTACTTTACATATACAATGAGAGAAACACTATTCCCATTCACCGCCATTAATGATCACATCTTGCATGTCTGTAAATACTGTAAATAGACATAATCATGAGTACCATAAATATTAGGTCTCCAACAAACAAAATAACTATAGCGCCAGGCCTATGGTGGCAAAATCGATCAAAGTTATTGTAAATTTTCAGCCATTGAGTGTATGCAATTGCGACTACTGCTAAGGTGCCTGATGATACCAACGCCACCATCACCTGCTCACAATTAAAATTTAATTCAAAATTTAAACATTGATTTATCACCCAAATTTGTGTATGTGCTCCAGTTTTCTCATATGTACTACAAATTTAATAGATGGGTCAAGTTATATTGTCAAAATTCAAGCTCTACATTAGATTAGCTACGCAACTCATCTCAACTGAATGTTAACTTAATATGTTGACACCATCAGCACTTAGCAATAGGGGATAAGCGTTGACATAAGTCATTATTCACCAATTAAACTAGTTATCAGTGCCTTGTTCTTTCACATGTAAGTTCCTGGACTTTACCTTTTTATTGTTTACTTATTTGTTTTCCCTTTCTAATGTTGTTGGTTGTGGGTGGGGTGAACGAAAGCAGGACTAACAGACATACAAGAGCTTCACGGGAGAAAAGAAAAAGGAGATGAAGATGAGAATGGCATGACAATGGCGATGACCACGATCGAATCCTCCTACTGCCACCACCACAATCGGTATTATCATGAGGAATTATACAAGGAAAAACCATATGAGGACAGTACACCATTCGTGTTGGGTGCTCACCCAACTCAAAAGGCCATAACCATGTTACTCTAGTGGTTTTCACTTTGGATGCGTACATCGACACTAACATGTTCATATTGATCTTCTGTATTTTGACTAATTAACATTTGATTTATATATTATTTTTTTCCTTATGTTCACATGTTCTATTATGCAAGTGCAATGAAGGAGTTGCAAGTGCAATGAAGGAGCTCAGGGAGACTCGACAAAGTGGGATTACAAGTTCATAGATTTTTTCCAATAATTCCACTCCTTCTAGTAATTCCACTCCAAATTGACAAAGGTCCATATTGATTTAATTGCAACGTAATACAGTACAATTCTCTCTAAATTGGTTCAATGCAAGTTAATAGAAAACTTTTCTTGTTTGGTTTGCTCCCAATTTTATACAAGGAATCTGAACTTACAGTGTTTACAAACTAAAAGTATCCACCATTTCATTTGCAAACGAAAGAATTTTCGTCAACTTAGTCTCAATGTAGAACTAAACATTGCATGTGTTTGAAGAGATACATATGGAGATATACATATATGCAAAGACACTAGCATCAACAATCTTCTTTTCAACACATCAGCTGCAACTTTCCAGCACTCCTCCAACACACAACAACCGTTCATAGGTTAATTCCTTCGAAGAAAATTTAGACAGTAATAGAGACAAAAATACATATGATAGAATGTTTGATCTTTTGTGCAACCATAAACGGAGGGATCAACTTGACTTAAATGATACTTTGTCAATGATTTTAGAGACTCCCGACAAGCTTCCTTCTTTGACAATTGTTATCTTCCTAGACAAATGTCTCATGGGATGTGTATAAAAGTGATCTCTTATGCACTTTTAATGGAAACCCTAGAAGTTCGTTGGAGGAGAAATCTCTTAGGCATAATGGAACACTTTTATGACATAGTATTTCAGATCTTGGTCATAATATTTTATTTGATCATTGATTTCTATTTCTATCTCAATTTTGAATTTAATATCTACAAAACAAAAAATCCAAAAAAAAAAATTTCGTTATATTGTAAAGTGACAAGCACACTATGATATGCATTCTACATTATTAGAGTACAACCTTCACATATACATAAACAAATTACTAAGAAATCAAATTTTCAAACTAATTAGTGTCATTTTCACAATTGTCACAAATACCATTTCAAGTATGAATAGCAATCTATTCATCATGTTTCAAGCTTCATCATTACTATTAAGCTGAAATGAAGGTCACTGTTATGGATTGAAGTTCAAAAATAACTCCTATTATAGACTAAATAGTTAATAATAGTATTGACCAACTTTGGAAAGACTACAAATCATAAAAGGGGAAAAATGATGTCCAATTCGATCCAAGGTCTTTGCAAAATCTCTTGAAATGTTTGAACAACAAACTCTTGAGGTGATGTTATTGTAACTTTTGGGAAGTTATTGTGTTGACAACCCATTTACATGTTTTCCAAGTCAATAGCTCATTTCTACTCGTCTTAAAGCATTGGCTAACTACAATTAAGAAGCTGCTTTACTTTAGCCTAAGTGACAAGGTCGGGGGCATTACCACCTCATAGCTCTTGTTATGACTATCAAGATAGCACTAGTGAAACATTGACTAAGCTACATCAATTTTTTTTCAATGATACTTTACCTTCTATGTTGACAATATTTTTTACCTTTTAGTTGACAATATTTTTCTTGGTACAGAGATCATTGGCATACTATATATATTATGTGTTGGAAAAATATACATTTCTATGATGGAAAATAGCTAAGGCTTATAAATAGTGTTTTCTAGAAAATTATATATAATTTAATAATGTTCATTGAAAATTGTGATTAATAATAATAATAATAATAATAATCTATTTTTAAGGTCACCGCCAAGCGAGACACCAAATTGGTGTATGAGACCCCCTCTACGCAGCGATTTAACTGCTAAAGTCTACAGAGGTGTACATACACTACCCCCCTCTGGATTTGAACCCGTGACCTCCTAAGAAGAAACGCATGCTCTTAACCATTAGGCCCACTCATGCTGTACAAATGTTTTACTATACTTAATTGATTTGAATGAATATTGAAGTTCATAGAGAAATTTTGTATGTATTCCATGTTTTTATAAAAAGTGTACAATGTTTTAAATTTTACTGAATTATGAGACATTTGAGAACTTAGTGTAATTGCCTCTTCCATAATTGAGTTTTTCAATTTTGTTGTCATCTTCTACAACAATAATCTGTTTTATTTTAAGGTATTTTTTTGAAAATCTTTGTTTCAGTTTTTACAGTTTTATTTTGGGCATTAACCTCTTCTTTTGTTGACTAGAGTTTTAAGCGGGTATGGGTATGAGGTTTTAACATCTTATTTATGTTGTCACAAATGATTTTAGTTGATGACATATTTCATTAATGTCCTAGAGTGTATAAAATTAATGACATATTAGTTGATTCCTTAAACAATGGTACATATAACATTATTTTCTTTCAAGATAAATTCAAGTTCATGGTAAAGTCAAATATGATTAGAATCTTTTAAAAAACTTTTGTGGTACATATAACATTATTTTCTTTCAAGATAAATTCAAGTTCGTAGTAAAGCCAAAGCCAAATATGATTAGAAGTTTTTAAAAAACTTTTGTGTAGCTTTCTATAAAAATCTATTCTTGTAAAATCTAATTGTAGATTTTTCCTATTGTAACGACATTCTGTTGTACATATTATTAAAGAAAAATTCTTATACGACTTTTGGCCAATGTATTTCATATTCTCTTAGCAAACAAATATTTCCAATTTCTAATTTCTAGTTTGTTTTTTAGCCTATATTTGATGTACTCCATGAGTACAACTACCATGAGCTATATTAAGCTATATAAGACATAATCAATTTGTTCCTAGCTTCAAATTTAAATTAAGACATCTATGCTTCATGTAACTTGGAACTCATATATTGTTTCACTAGAATGTTTTTTTTTCACTTTCCTTCAAGATACAAGAACAATCTTCAATGAGAATGAGTATACCCTTTTAAGCATTTGATTATGTGTCTTATTCTGCCTTATGTGAAATTGAATTTCACTCTCCATATTATTGTTATATTAACATGTGGGACTACTAATTATGCATATAAGGCATGTTTAGGGTCACTACATGTCTAAATACAATTCGAGAAAATTGTATCTTGTTTTCCAAAACTATTGATTAACAAAACATGATAAAGAAAACTTCATGGTCTCTTAGAAGTAATAGTTTTTCTTTTATGTATTAGTTTGATGCCTTCTTTGCAGCTCATATCTTATTGCTCATGCTTTGTGTTGGATTTTGATAACGTGTTTATTTATTTGTGATCTTTCATTAACCAAACAAATAAGGTCTTATTGGCTAAGTCTGAAATGAAATAATTGTAGAAAAAAAATAGTTAGAAAAACTCAAATATGTATTTTCTAATTCCAATAAAAAACTTTGTCTAAGACACTTATGTGACATGAAGCATCAATGTTCTTTGGAGTTTTGATCAAATCGACTCTAAATGTTCTTTGTAGTTTGACTAGCTAATTTCTTGTAATATTACATTTGAACAAAAGTTACTAGCTCTTTTATGTTTATAATAATACATTTGACTAGTTCTTTTAAATGTTGAAGAATAACAACCCAAACTGTTTATGATTATTTTAAAGACCTCTTAAATTTTAAAAGAAACTCTAACTAGTAATTAAAAAAACTAGTTTCTGGCATCTTCTTGTGAAGTTACTCAAATTGAGTTAATAAACAATTAGATTGGATGGATACAAAGATCTTAGAATCCTTTTCTAGAGCTCTCCTTCTTGGTGCAAGGACATTGCCACTTAACACCTATTTTTTTTAATAAAAATTAAGTTTTTAAAATAATTATTAAATAGAATGTCTAAAGAATAAAATGAATATAGATTTTTAAATTAGTTATCAAATATATAATAAAAATATATAAATCAATCTTAAAAATATACACATATATGTACCATGAAAAGTAAAATGAAAAACATTACATAGAAGAATATGCACTCTTTTTTCACAACATTTTAATGTGCATTTATTACAGCATGAGTGGGCCTAATGGTTAAGAGCATGTGTTTCCTCTTAGGAGGTCACAGGTTCAAATCCAGAGGGGGGTAGTGTATGTACACCTCTGTAGACTTTAGCAGTTAAATCCCTGCGCAGAGGGGGGTCCCTTGTCCCACAAACAAGGGGGTCTCATACACCAATTTGGTGTCTCGCTTGGCGGTGACCTTAAAAATAGATTATTATTATTATTATTATTATTATTACAAACTAAAACCTTCTTAAGGTTATTACATAAGGAATCGGTAGACTCCATAAAAGAGTTGTGGTTTATTAGGAGGTAGAGCCAACACCCAATAAGTTGCTCTCTCCCAAACAATAAACATGCCAACTACTAACCAAATTCCAATCCATACTCCAATGCCCAGTGCTATCAATGACATCTTTTCATCAAGATGGTTTAGCCATCCCACGTTAACATCATTGTTGTGAATATTATGCTCATATATATATTTATAATTAGACCACTTGTCATATGAAATAGTGTTTATTGAAAAATGATGTACATTGTAAACTGATTTGAGTTGTTGGGGAAATTGCAAAGCAATGAGAAAATTCAGAGTAAGAGAAAATGGCCCGAGAAAAGCGGGGAATAGAGAAGTTGTGGCGGAAATTTCGGAGAAAGAGAAGATGACCCGAAAAGAGTAGGGCAACACAAGATATCGATCGACTTGATTTGTAGGGCAACACAAGATATCCATCGACCAAAAATTCCAGGAATTTGATTCTTTCTTCGAGCCAAGAAATTTAGAAATATGCAGAAATATGATTTGTTTTTTATCAATTCAGTCTTACCACTTTCTCTTGATAAGGAGAAAGTGAAATGGGTTGTTGACTGGGAAAACACAAACTTGATTAAGGGAATGTGAAATGGGCTCTTGACCAGAAAAATCATTGTTTAGAAAAATATGAACCGGTTGTCTTCAACCGAATTTTACGGAAAAAATCATTGTTTATAAAGATATGAAATAGTGTTTATGGAAAAATGATATAAACTGATTTGAGTTGTTACGGGAATTGCAAAGCAATGAGAAAATCCAAAGAAAGAGAAAATTGCCCGAGAAAAGTGGGGAACAGAGAAAATGTGGCGGAAAAATGGTACAAGGAAGAAAAGTGGCAGAAATTTTGAGAAAGAGCAGATGACCCGAAAAAAAGTGGCTACCAAGGTCAAGACATGTTTAGGGTCACTAAAGTGTATCTTGCTTTCCAAAACTATTGACTAACAAAATATGATACAGAAAACTTCATGGTTTTTTTATGATAAAGAAAACTTCATGGTGTCTTAACATATGTTTTTTTTAATGATAAAGAAAATTTCATGGTCTCTTAAAATATTTTTTTTTTGTTACTTTTATTATTACAGTTGTCATATGAAATAATGTTTATGGAAAAAATCATGTAAAACATGAAATAGTGTTTATGGAAAAATTCATGTGAAACATGAAATAGAAAATCCAAAGAAACATAAAATGACCCGAGAATAGCGGGAACAGAAGAAAACTGCTGAATTGTGGCGAAAAAATCGGAAGATAAAATGGCCCGAGAATAGTGGGGAACAGAGGTGAAGAAAACTGCTAAATTGTGGCAAAAAAATTGTAGGGAAGAAAAGTGGTAGAAATTTTGGAGAAAGAGAAGGTGCCGCGAAAAGAGTGGCTACAGAGGCCAACACAAGAAATTGAGTTATCAGGGCAATTGCAAAGCAATGAGAAAATCCAAAGAAAGAGAAAATGGTCCGAGAAAAGTGGCGAAAATTTTGGAGAAAGAGAAGATGACCCAAAAAGAGTGGCTACAGATTTCAAGAAAAGATATCGATCGACTTGATTCGTAGGGCAACAAAAGCAGAAATTCCAGGAATTTGATTCTTTCTTCGCGGCAAGAATTTGACTCGATTTGAATGTGCAACAATAATGTGAAAAATCTTTGTTTAAAAAAATATGAAATTTGAATGGGTGGGTTGTGAACAATCGAATCTTACAACCTGTTGCCGCGAAAAGAGTGGCAACAGAAGCAGAAATTCCAGGAATTTGATTCTTTCTTCGCGGCAAGAATTTGACTCGATTTGAATGTGCAACAAAAGCTAAGAAAGAGCCCGACAGTCTTCAATTTACAAAATATGATTTGAGTTTTGTCGATTCGTATATACAGAAACATGATTTGTTTTTTCTCCATTCACAGAAATATGATAAGTAGAAAGTGAAATGGGTTGTGGACTGGGAAAACAAAAACTTGATTAGGGGAATGTGAATCTAACGGGCTATTGAGTGGGAACACATAACGGGCTGTTGAGTGGGAACACATAATGTGAAAAATCTTTGAATTGAGAAAAATCTTTTTTCTCAATTCACACTTACATGGTTATACGTGATAAAGGGATAGTCCAGAGAAACTGAGCTTAAAAAACATGTACGTTTAAGCCATCCAGCGGACCAACAACGAAGTCACCAATGAGCATAACCGACAATGGTCCATCTTTCTTTACGAGCGACATATTCGTAAAAAAAAAAAAAAATTTCTCAATTCACACTTACACGGTTATATGTGATAAAGGGATAGTCCAGATAACCTGAGCTTAAAAAACATGTACGTTTAAGCCATCCAAGGGACCAACAGCGAAGTTAACTGTTGACTTCGTTGTTGGTCCGTTGGATGGCTTGAACGTACATGTTTGTTAAGGATGGGTCGTTTTAAATTCAAAATAAACAATTATAAAAAAAAGACTAGCACACCCAAATAGTTTGTGGCTGGATCACATCGATAGGGATCAAATGGTTGAGAGATAGCAATGGAATGGAAGACACTTTGATTATTTTTATTCCTCATGTTCTTCTGTTAAACTGGTTCAACTTTGAGGTATCCATGCCTAGATACATGTTATCACCAACATTTTACCTGTTATCCATTTATCAATTATCAATTATTTTTTATATTATTTATTTTATCTCACATTCTTCTAGTTATCTACCATGAATTGTTGGTTATCCATTCATCGGCTATTAGTTATCCATGCATCACTACAAGTTATCCATTCATCAGTTGCCAGTTATTTTTTATATATTTTTTATAATTGTTTATTTCAAATTTTGAACCACTGCCATAGAATCAATCTCGACTGTACATGTGTGTCATCCTCGTCCATAGATGAAAAAGTATAGGTCGTAGTCCACCCCAAATCTCAAATAAAAATGTTTATCGATGTAAATATAAACTAGCACAACCACTTAATTTATGGTTGGTGAACGACGATAGACTGAAAGTTAAGTACCACAAAATTTTACGTTATCCATGTGACAACTACCAGTCCAGTCCAAATTATAAGTTATCTATCAATCAACCATCAGTGATCTTTGATATTCTTTTTTTATCTTGTGTATTCTTCTAGTTATCTACCACGAACTTTTGGTTATCCATTCATCAACAAGTTATCTAGGCATCGGCTATAGTTATCCATTCATTAACTACCAATTATTTTTATTTTCTTTGTTATAGTTGTTTATTTTGAATTTCGAACGACTGCAATAGAGTCAATCTTGGAAAAGTCCACCCCAAATTCTAAAATATATACGTTTATCGACGTAAAAATAATTCATGAATAATTACGTCGATAAGCGTATATATCTTGAAATTTTGGGGTGGACTACCATCTATACCTTTTCATCTACGGACAAGAATGAGACAAGTGTACTGTCTAGATTGATTCTATGGGCGTCATCCAAAATTAAATGAGAATGAGACAAGTGTACTGTCCAGATTGATTCTATGGGCGTCATCCAAAATTAATAATTAATCATTCAAAAAAATAAAATAAAAATAACTTAATTAACATGTGATAAGTACAGTTAGTGATAGTTGTAAAAATTAAAAATTAATCTTCAACTATTTGATTATTAGATACAACTACGAGCTTAACCCCATCGATTATTAGATACAACTATTATCTTAACTCCAATGATTCTAGAACTATTAGCTTAACTTCAACTCTAATCACAGTTATATTGGATAATTCTTCGCTTAACTATTAGATACAACTATTAGCTTAACTCCAATGATTCTACAACTTTTAGCTTAACTTCAACTCTATTCACTTTTAAGGCTTAGTCCAACCGAATTTGGCATCTAGGATTCTAGCTAATCTGCAGTGATGTAAGAGTTGAACTCCTAATAATATCATTCAAACTCCTAATGAACTCCCGCATCTCGTAGTTGGGCATCTAGTTAATTACGTCGATAAACGTATATATCTTAGAATTTTGGGGCGTACTACCATCTATGTTTTTTCATCTATGGATGAGAATGAGACAAGTGTACTCTAGGGATTGATTCTATGGGCGTCGTGCAAAATTCATAATTAACAATTATAAAATAAAATAAAAAATAAAAATAGCTCATGTGATAACTGCACTTTGTGCTAGTTGGGAAAAAATAAATAAAACATACAAAATATCTCATGTGATAACTGAACTTAATGGCACGGCAATGTGTAGTCCATGTGACATTGGAACTCCATCTAACTGTTGGGAGTTGAGCTAATCTACAGAAGGTTTAGTCGAACGCCATTTTGTAACTAGAAGTTGAGCTAATGTGCAGTTCATGTGACAATCAAACTCCTAATAAACTCATCTCAATTCCTAATAAACTCCTCTAAAGTCATGTGATAACTACACTTAGTGGCATGGTAATGTGCAGTCCATGGGACAGTCAAATTCCATTTGAGAGTTGGGAGTCGAGCAAATGTGCATAACTCTTATTTGAACTCCATTTGGTAGATCGGATTCGAGCTAATGTGCAGTTCTTGTAAATGTCGAACTCCTTAAAATCCTTAGAACTCCTAATAAACTCCTCAAAACTTTTAATAAACTCCTCCATTTGGTAGTTGGGTTCCCAACTAATGTGTAGTTCACATGACATGCGTAGTAAACTTTCAATTTGGCAGCATAGGAACAAAGAGTGGAGGGAAAAAATGAGTTGAGCTAACATAAAGTGAATCCTTGCTCGACGGATAGTGGGTTCAAAGCAATTTGTGAATAAAAAGGGGTGAGCTTGTCAATCACCCTCTTAAACAAAGAAAGGTTAAATAGGCTCATATTCTACCTATAGGCTTCTCGAGGCTTCATTAACCTCTTCCTTCCCCTAGTGGACACCATTCCCCTTCGTTACAGTGGCCTTGCACATCTAACCCTAGGTCTTAGTCTCCATTATTCCATATTTTACATATTACAACATATCACCACATGGTAGCTAGTGCATGGTCTAATATCATATCAAAATGTTAAAAAATAATGTAGTGTTCAATGGTGGGGCCTTGGCCTTAAGCTCCTTGCCATGAACCATTACATAGATACATTTACATTCATTACACTTAACCAAAATCATAAGGATGAAGACAAGGGGTATTACAGTTTCGTATCCTTGAAGCAATAATTACTTCATAGAAAGACTGCATAGTACAACATACACTTATAAATAGAAAAATAATTGTAATGTGTGGCAATAAACTAATGTTGAATCTTCTGTGCATAAAAAAAATGAATCACAAATTCTAGTATGAAAAAATGTTGGATATAAAGGGAGGATGCATTTAATAGTGACTAGCCAACCAAAGAAACAACATAGTATTATTGGTGCACACTCAATCTAGGAATGTTATTTGTCCATATAATGTTGCAATAAGGTTTGGCAAGGTGATATACAAACAAGGTGACATTTTCTAGAGTTAGGACTGAAAACAAAGAAAGAGAAGTTTCCAAAGCCCAAATACTATACAAAATAAAAACGGGCCTAACAATCTCGATAGTTCTATGCAATGTATAAGATAGACATAAAAACACATAAAAAAAATCATATAGTTTAGCATGAACAATACAATGTCTTTAAACATAGACAACTCAAGAACAAGTAGACCTTGGATAAGACCTACGATTCTACCATCAATACCTATTATATCCGTTAGGTTCACTTTGTTTATTTCCACCTCAACATTTGCACTAAAGTTATAAAAATCTATTGGTACATGGTTATAAAATCCACTCTACAAACATATCATTAATGAAGAAGGATTATCTTACTAATGACAAAGATTAACATGGTGAATATTCCCCTGGCCTATTACTACAAAAATTTTGCTTCATTCCACAAAAAGACCCAAAGTAGCGCTAACCTAACTTGGCCAACTAGTGGCCTAGACCTTGATGTTGAGTCAGCTTACTATGTGAATTTGTGGCAACATGTACTCACTACCTCTAAAACCCCTTGCAAGCATATGGTTGGTATTGAGAGTTCATGGAAATTGCATTTCTTTCACATAAATTGAACACACAAATACTCTACTATAATCTAAAACATAGAATACACAGAAGCTCTCTAGTCCACATAGTACCCTAACTCAGGATATATTGTAAGATGAGACATGCAGAATACACCAACAAAATACTTCGAAACCAAAATCCCACGAGCTTAAGTAGGCTTGATGAAATTTTGTGTGTTCATTGAAACTCTCTGAAAATTGACATAATTAATAAATTCAAGTCAGTAAAATAAAATATATATACACACCCACAAAAATAAAAATAGATTTATTATTTGTAATTTATTAGATAATTGATAGGCAAATCCCAAGGTTCGTACTTTTAAAGATGGATACCGTAAATAACATCAAGCTCGAATTTAGTATACTTTGTCCTTTAAGTAAAATGGCACGATCTCTTCATTAATCTGAACCCTAGGGGAAGAATTCACTCTTCTTGTACATATTGGGTGAAACATTTACTTTACATTAAAACCTTTTTAAAAAATTTATTTATAATAAAGAAGAATTAGGAAAACATAATAACCAAGAATAATTTTAGGGATTTGTAATTTTCTTAAAGTGTAAAACTTTTGAAAAATCTCACTAATTCTTAAATTTCCAACCTTAAAATGTTTGATTATATTTTTATGAAAATAATTAAATTTCTAAAAAAAATTATATAATTTCTAAAAAAATTAGCAATATTTAAAATAATAAAAACAAAATATCATATAAAATTTAGGCAAATAATTTTAGAAAAATATAGGCATGTTGTGAATGATTTAAAGTTATGATGCCTAATATCTTTTATATTTTCTTTAAAATAATTAAATTAATTAAAAAATAAATTTTATGAATTCTAAAAAACTCAAAATCAAAATATAAATTATGAAATAATTTCAACAGCAACTTGAATACCAAGAGTGAATATCCAAACAAAATATAAGCATATGCATATGACTAAACTGATCTGGTTTTTTACTATCCATGAGAGGAAAGATACCTAGAAAGTCCATTTTCTACATGGAAGGTGTTGTGCATGTCTTAGATTATTATTAATATATTTAATTTTATATTATTTTGTTTTTGCTAGTTTAAATTATAAATATATAAATAAATAATTATTTTTAAAAGTAGTAATAATAATAAAAATAATAATCTATTTTTATGGTCACTAGTTTGGTGTATGAGACTTTTTTATTTGGAGGACAAGGGACTCCGTTTCGTGCAATGCTTTAACTGCTAAAGTCTATAAAGGTGTACATGCACTACCATCCTATGGATTTGAACATGTGACCTCTTAAGAAGAAACGCATGCTCTTAACTATCAAGCCCACTCATATTGTACCATAAAACATTTATTTTTTAAATACAAAATTAATACATTTATTTTATACCATATTCAATATATCAAACTCAACTAGATCTGAAGATGTTGAAGGGGAACCAAAAGGAAATAGTAAAGATTTTGCTCTAGATTAAGACTGAATAGTGGACTTGGTTTCTTTAAAAATCTGTTTTAAATGCTCTTTTTTACATTTTTATTCTAAAACAATTTGTAAGAATCTATAGTAGACTAATGTAAATCTGTTTTAAATGCTCTTTTCACTTTTCTTTTGGATGATTATAATTAGAGTAATTACCAGCCTCCATAGACTTTAAAATTCTCATTTTGAAGTACAAATTGTAACCTTTCATTTTGTCACGAATTAATTTAATCATTTTATATACAAAATAATCGTTTCTATTAACCAAAATTTAAAAAAATCAATAATTTTTATTAAACAAAAATTTAAAAAATCAAACGTTTCTATTAACCAAAAATTGAAATTACAATTTGTATAGATGAATACGAAGATAATCCATATTAATATTTAAATAAATTTGAAATTAAAATGTTCAAAAATAAATATGAAGATATATCATAAATTAGTGTAATAATGATTTATATGAAAATAATTAAAAAAAATACAATTATATTAATGAAGTAATAAGAAATAAATTTTAAAAACTTTATTCAAATTCCACTAGTATAATTGGTTTTGGTTTTGAGGGGCTATGTTTTGCATTAATATCCACTTTGAAAGGAGGAGATACATTTAAAAATCTAGATATGTTAGAGATTCATGTGATCTAACTCATTACTATATATATGTGATTTTTTTTTATTTCTCATTATTATTATAAAAAAATTCTTTCAAAATTATAATGAAATATATTTTTCAAAATTATTTTAATAATATTTACTTATTAATTATGTTTCACAGCTACATATTTGTTTGTTTAATGAATAAGGGTAAATCATTAATGATGCACCATTTTTTTAAACATTTGTTTATTTATTTTCTTCAACTACTACAATGTTTATCTAATTGTTGTACTAATATACCCTATCTAATCTCTTCATAAAAGTGAGTCTCTCCTTGATTGAGAGCATGGTTATGAGTATGTACCTAATGTACAAAAAGAAGACAAACAACATGAGAGACAACAAGTTTCTTCATAATGTTTCATACTTTAGTCACAATCAATTGTTTCTTAAGCAAGGCTGACATAAAGATGCCAAGTCTTGGCTAAACCATTAGGGAGCCAACGAAGAAGTCACTTTGCAAAATAACGATATATTAAATGTATCATCGCATATAAATATAAGGAAAACATGTGATGGGATAAAGTGTTAGAGGAGAAGAGAAAATTAAGATATTATAATGAGGTGACCAACCTAATCTAGAAGATCAAACATATCTCTTTGTTTCGATAGCATAAAGAAGGAGATGAACATTGCAAAAAGTCTAATGAGCTCCATAGTGAAATATGGCACTAGACAATTCCTAAAACGATGTGGGATAAAAGAATATTCATCTTTGTGACACAAAGAGCATTGAAGACAAAAATCACTTTCTCATCAAACGTCTTGTGTACGCCACATTAAAGCGCATTTTCAAAACATTTGATACAATAATGATATTCCTAACCTTTAAACTCATAACAACTATGGTGATTTATGAATGCTTCTCTTAAAACCTTTTAAATATAAAAATAAAATTATAAAGAAAATCAAATGAGTCTTTCTTTTTTAAGGTTTTATAAATAAAAATTGGTTTTAATGGACATTAATAACTATTCTCCTCCTCCTCCTTACAACATTTTATCCTTTCCAAATATACTACCAAAAACTTATCTTTTTTTAAATTTTCTAACTAATTATTATCATTATATTCAATATTTAATTTCGTTTTTCAATTTAAAATTTTAATCATAAATAATAAAGAATAAATCATTTTAAAATCAAAGCAAATATTACTCATTCATCATGGTTACTAGCCTATGTTGTATTGGTTACTATTATGGTTTATGGACTTATGACATTGGTTTAATTACTTCTGTGCTTTTATTATTTACATGGTATATGTGCTAATCCATATGGCTTATCATTTATAACATGGTCCTTGGTTTATTAAAGTCCTTGTGTATAAGTTTGTAAACATAACAATAGCCCTCCACGGCATATTTCGTATGTAATGGATTATCGCTATACCGCAAGTATATGTTATGCATGTTGGGGTTTATATGTTACATTGTGTTTAAACGTGGCTCTATGCTGGGAGATGGCATGAACTATATACTTTGGGTTTTTATTTGTAGTAACGGGGGCCAGGGTGGTGAATTAAATGTGCATGGGAAATCGTGGGTCTCAAGCTTAGGGCTTGGACTAGCACGTTGTCTTGGTTCATTTGCAACAGGGTTGTGTGAGCTTTGCCTCTGGTCTACTCTATGGCGTGGACCTTTGGGGGTCGGCTGCATTGGAAGGTATGTCTTCCAACCTAGTTTAGCAGCATTATATTGTTGTTCAATTTGGTGTTTTCAACATACTTCTCATCGTGTCGTGTTTTTGTTGCAGGTTGGAAGGTCTGGACAGCATGGGTCATGGGTGGCCCTGGGGTCAACACCATACCCAATACGAGTAAGCCATGTTGTAACAAGTTTAAGACTTGTTCCTTCTCTTGTGTGGGTGTCGTGATAGAGCTTGAAGCTCGTTGTTGGTTGAATGCTTAGTCTAGTTTTAATGGCTACGATATGGGAAGGGACTGTCTGTAGAAAATTATGCCAAGCATCCAGTGATGCGTTTATGACTTGGGGTTTTTCTTTGGATTTAGCGCCTTTGACCGGGCCTAAATGTATTTTGGGTTTTTCAAATGGGTATTATGTTCAGTAATGTTGGCCAAGCTAAATACTTACAGGCTTTGCGATTTGTATAAATGTTTATGTTTTGGAAATGGCGACAGCACCAATGCTTGCAATGGTGCAAGGCCTTGGATACACGACTGTGTAAATTCTTCTATTGGTTTATAATGGTTATTTTGTACAGCATTTGCATATTGTGGTTATGATTCTTGGTTTGGGTGATAGTTTGACTCTGTATATAATTGCATTTCTCGTTTATGTTCTTTCTATGGATTGTTAACAACGTTATTTGGCCTTTGGAGCCATGCCGTAGATGGCAATGGCGTTCCCGCCATTAGAGTTGCCACTGTGTAATAGATGAATGAAATATCGTTTATGGTTTAAATCATGGTTGTAGTTCTTTCTTGTGTATTTAAATGTAAGAGGTCATGACTGTAGGTTTATCCTTTCGAACGCGTGTCATTGTTATTTTCTTAGCGTTGACACGGTTTTAATGGGTTATGATAGTGTTTAACATTTTACATACAAATGACCGTGAGCCATGAAGTGGTTACAACGTGTAATTAATTGGGGGTTTTTTCCTCTATGTAGAGATATGTTGAAAGGTTTTACAACCTATGAATGCAAATTCAATAGCATGGTCTGTATAGTTGATAGATGAAACATTACTTGATGTTTGGTAGGAAAATAGCGAATCCTACAAGATTTGATGTGGTAAATTTTAATTGTATTACGGTGAACTCCACAGGATTCGATCCTGGGTCATGATGGTTGTAAAGGATGATTATTGTAATAACTTGTTTGGGCATTCATTCCCACATGATTCGATCTTGTGAACTTTGTTCATTTATGCTATATTTTAATGAGTTCTGTCCATAACATTATGGTTGAATTATTATGTGGAAAGTTTCTTAGGATATACAATTTAGATAAATGCATTTTGTGTATTAGTTATGTTGGTTATTATGAATGAGATTGATTGTGTTTGGGATTGTTTATTTATATCATGAACTTCAGACCATTAGATGATCTCGATATCTTAACTGTATATTTTATTTATGAATTACTTTTAATAATGAGAAATGCTTTGTTTATAATATGTATACAGACCTTGAAAGGTCTTTGATGGTTTTAGTTTGGCATTCGTAGCTTTATTGCTTTGGTTATGGTTCGGTTTAAATATAGGTCTGCTAGCAATATGAAATATGTCAGTAGAATACATAATTAAATATATATAGGCTCGGTTTTAAGTAGTTCTAGGTCTTGGAATAAAATTAAAGATAGGAAATAAAAAGTAGAAATAAATTTGGATGAACAAAAGCCTTGAATATTTTTAGACAGGAAATAAACTGCAGACATAGATTTAGAAGAAAATCATAAACCCTTAAGTTAGGAAATAAATGTCATAAATATACTAGGGAACAACATCCTTAAATACTTAATCAAAAAATGTCTTAGACAATGAAAGGGAAAAATCAAGAACCTTATACCTGCAAGGTGAAGCTATTTCAATGGTTGAAAACCTGCACACTCAATTACTCAGTATTAACAAATTCACAGACAGATCTGACCTGTGTATGGATAACCGGATCACTTGGGAACTACCATGTTCCACCCAACCATGACCTAGAACCGTTCCTGGTTTTAATCTGGATCCCCCCCCCCCGAGCTGGTTCCAACTTGCAAGTAGCTTAGAGATCCTAAGGTAAGGCTTCCCTAGCTTAGATATCAGGTCTGAATCAGCTCTCCTCTTTCCTCTTAGGAAAATGTTTTCCAAGAACTCTCTCGAGACTAATCTGGAAGAATAATGATTCACCAAAAAGATGCAAGATCCCCAAGCCTCTCTTTGGCTTATGTCTTTATAGGCAGACTTTTTAGTCAAATGGGTAGTTAAATCAAGAATGATTTGATTTCTTGATTTAACCCTTTTATTTAATTTAGGCGCTTTTAAATTTTTAACTTAGGAACTTTTAACTAGTTCCTATTTGGAATCTTGTAGGTATATATTATTTAATTATCTTTAAATAATAATAATAATAATGGATGGAGCTTTTCTTTAATTATTATACTATTAATATTATTACTATGCTTACTCTTTATACATGTCATATATATATATATTGCTTGTTAACATTTGTCTTTAGGTATCATATAACATGATCCCTAAACTTAGGACATTTTCTTCATTAAGGCCGTCAGGTAGGTGGTTAGGTCTACTAGGCTAGGCAACTCTAAACATCCTTGCATGTTAGATTCCCTCGTATAACATGGTAGTTCTTCAGTACTTGATGAGATACAAAAATTCAAAATTTTATTTAATCACTTATAAATAAGTCAGATGAGATCAATATTTTACTCGAGTCATTTTCACTCGACATAATTAATTCTTTTCAATAACTCCTATCGCTTATCCAGAGCCCATACTCAACGTTAAAAACAAGGAGTTACAAACTTAGTGCAACTCCAGAGCTCCTTGCTCAGCACTAATGCTAGGATGTACTTGTAGCATACACCTAGGGATACAATGGCCAAGGATTCGATGTTCCAGAGCTTATGCTCAACATAAACTTGGAAGGCTCCAGGGCTTATGCCTAACACTTCCAATTATATTTTCATGTGCTTCAGAGCTTCCTGCTCAACACAAAGGTTTTCATAATTCATGTGTTCCAGAGCTCCTCACTCGGCACAACAAAACACTCATGTGCTCCAGAGCTTCTTGCTCAACACAACATAAACACTTAGGTGCTCCAGAGCTTCTCTCTCAACACAAACATTCAAATACCCATGTGCTCCAGTGCTCCTTGCTCAACACAAAACATCTCATCAATCATGTGCTTCAGGGTCCACGCCCAACACACAAAATCAGATATAAAACATATGTAATTGACTTACACCCAATATATCAAACAAATCATCATGTTCATATGCAGTGGGGTTCTAGACCCAATATACCAAAATAAAACATCAAAGTAACATCATAATCAATGGGAATTATGCCCATAAGTGTTACGTCAAAATTCGGGATATTACATCCCTCCCCACTTCAAACAACACCATCCCTGGTGTTCTAAGGACTTGGAATGAAATCATGAAACAAGGCGGGGTAAGCCTTTCTCATGGTGCCTTCATTTTCCCAAGTAGCCTCATCGGCCTCAAAGTGCTTCCATTGCACTTTCAATTGGACTATGGTGCATTTCCTGAGCTACACCTCTCTCTTGTCCAATATATGAAGAGGTTCAGAAGCAAACTCCCCTTCAGGTTTCGCCTGTAATAAGGACCAATCAATCACATGTTTAGTATCATAAACATATTTCTTTAATAAAGATGCATGGAAAACATTATGGACTCTTATGTGAGCGAGTAACGCTAGTTCATATGCCAATGGCCCTCTCTTGGGCAATATCTCAAAGGGTCCACAAACTCTAGGTGCTATCTTATCGCACCTTCCCAAGCTCAACAAGCTTTGTTTTGCTTTTAATTTCAAGTAGACATTGTCACCTATTTGATAATATTTATCTTTTATTTTCTTATCCGCGTAGCTTTTCTGGAGGGATTTTGCTTCTTTAAGATTCACCTAGACCTTGGTAACCAATTATTCAAAGTCCTTTAAGAATCCAGGCCCTAACATGAGCCAATCCATCGAGATATTCCAAGGAACCAGTGTTCTACACTTTCGTCCATAGAGTACCTCAAAGGAATTCATCTTGGCAGAAGTCTGGTATCCGTTTTTATATGCAAACTCTGCAAGATGCAGGTAATCTTCCCACTTGGTGGAGTTGTTCATGATATACATCCTAAGCATGTCCTCTACAATCGTGTTTACCCTTTTTGTCTTCCCATCTATCTGCGGGTGGTAAGCATTACTAAAGTTCAACTGCATCTCTAATCCAGAGAATAAGGATCTCCAAAAGTTCCCGGTAAACTTAGTATATTGATTCGAGATGATTTCCTTGGGTATCCCATGCAATCTAAATATCTCCTTCAAGAAGATATCGGCAATGTGTATTGCCTTGTAGGTCAATTTCACTGGAATGAAGTGTGCTTCTTTTGACAGTTTGTCAACTAATACAAAGATAGAATCATTTTGTTTCTTACTCTTAGGTAAACCCATGATAAAATCCATACTAATGACCTCCCACTTCCATTCCAACAGTGGGTAATGGTTGCAGCAACTCCGAAGGATGCTGGTGCTCAGCTTTGACCAGCTGACATTCCTGTCATTTTGCAATAAACAACGGTATGCCATCCTATATTATCACATATCCTTAACCTTAAATAGTGTATTTTATAATAGAACAATTGAATCCCATAAAAGTCTTAAAGTAGCAAGATCAATTATGTCTAGTGGATCATTGGTCAAATCAAGTTGAGGACTAGTTCCGATGAACTCTCCCTAGTGGATCATTGGTCAAACCAAGTTGAGGTCTAGTTTCGATGAACTCTCCATTGAGATTAAGTTGACAATGTCTTAGATTTAAAAATAAACAAAGAATTTATCTTTAGGACAAAGTTTAGATAGTTTTCATTCTATTGTTTATTTAGATTGTTTATCATTGTGTGTCTCTATTTAACTAGCATTCATTGAAGGTTGACATGTGTCTACAATGCATGCAATACTATAATGTGTTTTCCATTTTCCTATAAAAAAATACCACCTTGTACGCTGCAATTTTCTACACTAGGAGTGAGTGAATGCATTTCGTACATGCAACGTTATAGATGTTGAGACACATTAGAATGCTATGCAAAAGACTCATAAGGTACCAATAACGTGGTGACTAAGTAAAATCTAAAACTATAGAAAATACTAATGAACATCTAAAGACAATCATCGCAATTACAGACAAAGCTATAACTTAGTGCACAAGTAGGGGCATCTCTTTTGCAGTATTGTTCCTAATCTTACTTGTGTCATCAATAACTTTTTCTTGATATGTAACTCAGACAATTATTAAAAAGCATTTTCTATCAACTAATGTTATTC
>LPNX010084890.1:136676-184006 GCA_001517045.1 Pseudotsuga menziesii | reverse complement strand
TATATAATTCAATTAACTTATGCATGGACATATTCTTGAGCAATTTTAACAGTTTTGGGTACAGATTTTATTAATGTTTACTAGTGTTTTAATAGGTTTGGATATGAGGTCTTAACATCTTATTTATGTTCCGGGATGTGGATGCCTTATCTATCAAATGACAACACGCTTTCCCTCGGGCTTGGCACCGGACACGTGGCGACCAACATGACCATGGAAGTGGAGGCATTCTTGAGAGCAGGAGCATCGCGAACCTTCGTCATCCTTCAAGAGTGGGAGCAAGCATGTCCGTCACCTCAGCACCTGCAATGTGGGCGGCGAAGATCTGGTTTCATCTTAACCTTCAAGGCTCTGCATCAACATTCATTGCTTGCAGGTACCATGGTAGTGAGAACGAATGTTTTGAGCGCCACGGAGACGTTTATGGACATAAGGTTTTGGCTCTACTCGGTTATGTGCATTCCTTGGCTCATTGAGCGTCTAAAAACTTGTTATGTGTCTGCCACCCCGAAGTGTATCCTGCTAGTCTTTAGCATTCCCCAACCCGATAATCTCTGGAAGGAGAGGCGTAACAGGGTTAGCATGTCGCAACAGCATGGAACACTGAGACAGGATTCCTCCGGTACAGGCAAAGCTCAGCGAGGATGCAGCTTTCATGTGGCAACGGACTATGAACCCCACATCTCTCACAAGGTTCGCGTCCTCGTGGCAACGTGGGAGGGTCGAGTTCTTAATCACAAGCTGGCAATGGGTCAGGATGGAAGCCAGATAAATCATTATTAGCTCATGAAGAACATGCTCTGCAACTTAATGGAGGATATGCTAAGCAATTGGTCTGATGCCAGAGACACAGTTCAGATCATGAAGACTAGGATGTTAGAGATTGATGCTCAACTCACAGCTATGGAGAGCTCGTTTGTGTGGAAGGGGACCGTGGGAATCTCAGGCCACGACGGTCTGAATGGAGGTAGCCGTGATCAGGGCATTGGAAGCAGTGGTAGCGCCACGAGAGGATTGGTTCTAACCAGTCATGGAGGTAGCAGCAGCGCAACTGGATGCACAATTGCACCTCCTCTTGCTCCGTCCTTCCCCATCCCCTCGACGGTGGAGCCCTTATTCAAGTGATTAAGGGAGATCACCTCCCAGCAGCTTGCTCAACAGCATCAACAACCTCAAATGCCTCTGGAAGTCGCCACCAACTCACCCAGCCAGTCGCAAGAAGCAAGATGGGCCTGCCCCATAACTGAAGAAAATCCAGACATTCCACCTGCCTGATGTCCAAACCTTCTATGTTTTTTGGTTCTACATAAATTGTCAAGGGGTTTTTTCATGGACTTTGTATCTCGGTTTATTATCCTTTCCTGTGTCTATTTATGGGCCTATGTCTATGTCTATTTCCGGGCCTATGTCTATGTCTGTTTTGGGGCCTATGTCTATGTCTCTGTCGGTTTACTGTTGAATTATGTAACTATGTTTGTATCTTGGCCTCGGACTTTACTTTCAAAATTGAACTGTATCGCTTCTGGCTCTCTTAGACGGCCCAATTTTGAGAGGTCGGGGTAGTGGCTTCACCCCCTGAGACCTCCTCTGGTCAAGATGACATCTGTAATTTTTGCCTCTGTATTATAATAGAATTAAGTAGCTTACAAAAAAAAACATCTTATTTATGTTGTAACAACCGATTTTAGTTGATGATATATTTCATTAATGTCCTAGAGCATATAAAGTTAATGACAGATTAGTTGATTCTTTGAACAATAGTACTTATATAATTGCTCTATTTCAAGATAAATTCAAGTTTATAGTAAATTCAATTATGATTAAGGGCTTTTAATAAAATTTTGTGTAGCTTTCTATGAAAATATATTCTTGTAAAATCTGATTGTAGAATTTTTTATATTGTAACGACATTCTATTGTAGATATCATTCATAAAAATTCTTATACGACTTTCGGTCAATGTATTTCATATTTTGTTAGCAAGCAAAGATTTATTATTTCTTATTTCTAGTTTGCTTTTGCAATCTATTTTTGGTGTACTCCATGAGTACATCTACCAAGAGCTATATTAAGCTATAGAAGACAACAAGAATGGTGAGCTAAAAACAACAAGCTCAACAACTCAATATGTCCTAAAAACTACATTTATCAATTTGTTCTGAGCTTCAAATTAAAAGCAAGACATCTATGCCTAATGTAACTTGGAACTCCTATATTGTTTCACTAGAATGTTTTATTTATTTATTTTGCTTTAAGAAAAAAGAATAATCTTTAATGAGAATGAGTAGATATTTTTAGGCATTTGATTATGTGTCTTATTTTGTCTTATGTGAAATTGAATTTCACTCTCGATATTTTTGTTGCATTAACATGTGGAACTGCAAATTATGGCATATAAGGCATGTTTAGGGTCACTTCATGTCTAAATACAATTGGAGAAAATTTCATCTTGCTTCCCAAAACTATTGATTAACATAATATGATAAAGAAAACTCCATGGTCTCTTAACAATTTTTTTATGTATTAGTTTCATGCATTCTTTGCATCTCATCTCTTATTTCTCGTGCTTTTTGTTGGATTTTGATAAAATGTTTATTTGTTTGTTATTTCATTGACCATACATATGAGAGCTCTTTTTTCTTTTAACTCTTGCATTGGCCAAGTCTGAAATGAAATAATTGTAGAAAAAAATAGTTTGAAAACTTGAATATGTACTTTTAGATTCCAATAAAAAACAATGTCTATGACACTTATGTCACATGAATCATCGGTGTTCTTTGGAGAACTAAATTTACTAGCTCTAGCTCTCTTAGGTTTATAATAATACATTTGAGCTCTTTTAAATGTTGAAAAATAACAACCCAAATTGTTTATGATTTTTTTTAATCCCTCTTAAATTTTAAAAGAAACACTAACTACTAATTATAACAACTAGTATTTGGCCTCCTCTTGTGAATCTGCATTAATTGAGTTAATAAAAAAATAGCTTTTTTCTTTAATATGTTCAGATCAATGGAATCCCTCTTTTCAATCTCTCCTTCTTAGTGCAAGGACATTGCCACTGAACAACTCTTGTTTTACTAAAATTGGGTTTTTGAAATAGTTATAAAATAGAATGTCTAAAATAAAATAAAATGAATATAGATTTTTAAATTAGTTATCAAATATATAATTAAAAAATATAATTCAATATTCACAATATTGATGGATATACACATATATGTACCAATTTAATTATAAAATGAAAGACATTACATAGAAGAATATGCACTATTTTTTTCAAAACATTTTCGTGAGGATTTATTACAAACTAGAACCTTTTCAACGTTATTGCATAGGGAATCGATAGACTCCATAAAAGAGTTGTGGTTTATTAGGAGGTAGAGCTAAGACCCAACGAGTTTCTCTCTCCGAAGCAATAAATATGTCAACTACTACCCAAATTCCAATCCCCACTCCGATGCCCAATGCTATCAATGACATCTTTTCATCAACATGATTAAGCCATCCCACTTTAACATCATTGTTTTTTTCAAGGGTCTTTAACATCATTGTTGTAACTATTATTAGCACCTTCTATCATTGGCCTTTCCTTTTCTTTGCATGGATGTAAAGGACATCCATACAAACATTTATTCCTTTGAAATGAAGAAGTACTAAATGTGGAAAATTGTGTTCCTGGTGGGATTGGCCCACAGAGGTTATTAGATGAAACATCTAGAACCTCCAAAGCATATAACTTAGAGAGCTCTTTTGGGATATGTCCACCCAATTTATTTTTTTCCAAGTCCAACTGCTCCAAAGCAAATATGTTACCAAGAGATGAAGGTATTGGCCCTTCCAATTGGTTCCCAGATATTGGCTTTTAATTTCAAGTGGACATTGTCACCTATTTGATAGTATTTATCTTTTATTTTCTTATCCGCGTAGCTTTTCTGGAGGGATTTTGCTTCTTTAAGATTCACCTAGACCTTTGTAACCAATTGTTCCAAGTCCTTTAAGAAGTCTGGCCCTAACATGAGCCAATCCACTGGGCTATCCCAAGTAACCAGTGTTCTACACTTTCGTCCATAGAGTACCTCAAAGGGATTCATCTTGGTGGAATTCTGGTGTCCGTTGTTATATTCAAACTTTGCAAGATGCAGGTAATATTCCCACTTGGTGGGGTTCTTCATGACATACATCCTAAGCATATCCTCTACAATCATGTTTACCCTTTCTATCTTCTCGCCTGTCTGCGGGTGGTAAGCAGTACTAAAGTTCAACTGCATCTCTAATCCGGAGAATAAGGATCTCCAAAAGTTCCCAATAAACTTAGTATATCGATCCAAGATGATTTCCTTGGGTATCCCGTGCAATCTAAATATCTCCTTCAAGAAGATATCGGCAATGTGTATTTCCTTGTAGGTCAATTTCACTGGAATGAAGTGTGCTGCTTTTGAAAATTTGTCAACTAATACAAAGATAGAATCATTTTGTTTCTTACTCTTAAGTAGACCCATGATAAAATCCCTACTAATGACCTCCCACTTCCATTCCGGTAGTGGGTAATGGTTGCAGCAACCCTGAAGGATGCTGGTGCTCAGTTTTGACTAGTTGACATTACTGGCATTTTTCAATAAACAACGGTATGTCATCCTATATTATCACATATCCTAAACCTTAAATAGTGTTTTTTATAATATAAAAATTGAATCCCATAAAAGTATTAAAGTAGCAAGATCAATTATGTCTAGTGGATCATTGGTCAAATCAAGTTGATGACTAGTTCCAATGAACTCTCCTTAGTGGATCATTGGTCAAATCAAGTTGAGGACTAGTTCCGGTGAACTCTCCCTTGAGATTAAGTTGATGTTGTCTTAGATTTAAAAATAAACAAAGAAAATATCTTTAGGACAAAGTTTAGATAGTTTTCATTCTATTGTTTATTTAGCTTGTTTATCATTGTGTGTCTCTATTTAACTAGCATCCATTGAATCTTGACATGTGTCTACAATGCATGCAATACTATAATGTGTTTTCTATTTTCCTATAAAAAAATACCACCTTGTATGCTGCAATTTTCTACACTAGGAGTGAGTGAATGCATTTCGTACATGCAAAGTTATAGATGTTGAGAAACATTAGAATGCTATGCAAAAGACTCATAAGGTACCAAGAACGTGGTGACTAAGTAAAATCTAAAACTGTAGAAATGGCTAATGAACATCTAAAGACAATCATCGCAATTACAGACAAAGCTATAACTTAGTGCAGAAGTAGGAGCATCTCTTTTGCAGTATTGTTCCTAATCTTACTTGTGTCATCAATAACTTTTTCTTGATATGTAACTCAGACAATTATTAAAAAGCATTTTCTATCAACTAATGATATTCACATATACTTTAAAAATAAGGTTATATTAATTAGTTTAAATTATATTATGATATCATGTTGATGGCCTTACATCATCTTTAATGCTAAACCTCATAGTGTATATATATATAATTCAATTAACTTATGCATGGACATATTCTTGAGCAATTTTAACAGTTTTGGGTATGGAGTTTATTAATGTTTACTAGTGTTTTAATAGGTTTGGATATGAGGTTTTAACATCTTATTTATGTTCCCGGATGCAGATGGCTTATCCACCGAACAACGACACACTTTCCCTCAGGCTTGGCACCGGACACGTGGCGACCAACATGACCATGGCAGTGGAGGCATTCTCGAGAGCAGGAGCATCGCGAACCTTCGTCGTCCTTCAACAGTGGGAGCAAGCATGTCCATCAACTCAGCACCTGCGATGTGGGGTGGCGAAGATCTGGTTTCATCTTAGCCTTCAAGGCTCTGCATCGACATTCATTGCTCCCAGGTACCATGGCAGTGAGAACGAATGTTTTGAGTGCCACGGAGATGTTTATGGACATAAGGTTTTGGCTCTGCTCGGTTATGTGCATTCCTTAGCTCGTGGAGCATCTAAAAACTTGTTGTGTGTCTGCCACCCCAGAGTGTATCCTGCTAGTCTTTAGCATTCCCCAACCCGATAATCTCTGGAAGGAGAGGCATAATAGGGTTAGCATGTTGCAGCAGCGTGGAACACCGAGACAGGCTTCCTCTGGCAGAGGCAAAGGTCAGCAAGGATGCAGCTTTCAGGTGGCAGCGAACTATGAACCCCGCATCTCTCATAGGGTTCGCGTCCTCATGGAAGCCTCGGAGGGCCGAGTTCTTAATCAGAAGCTAGCGATGGGTCAGTATGAAAGCCAAATAAATCACTATTGGCTCATGAAGAACATGCTCTGCAACTTAATGGAGGATATGCTAAGCAATTGGTCTGATGCCAGAGACACGGTTTAGATCATGAAGACTAGGATCTCAGAGATTGACGCTCAGCTCATAGCTATGGAGAGCTCGTTTGTGTGGAAGGGGACTGTGGGAATCTCAGGCCATGATGGTCTGAATGGAGGCAACCGTGATCAGGGCGTTGTAGGCAATGGTAGCGCCATAGGAGGATTGGTTCTGACCAGTCGTGGAGGTAGCGGCAGTGCAACTGGATGCACAATTGCACCTCCTCTTGCTCCGTCCTTCCCCATCCCCTCGACGATGGAGCCATTATTCAAGTGATTGAGGGAGATGACCTCCCAGCAGCCTGCTCAAAAGCATCAACAGCCTCAAATGCCTCTGGAAGTCGCCACCAACTCACCCAGCCAGTCGCAAGAAGCAAGATGGGTCTACCCCATAACTGAACAAATTCCAGACATTCCACCTGCCTGATGTCCAAACCTTCTAGGTTTTTTGGTTCTGCATAAATTGTCAAGTGGTTTTTTCGTGGACTTTGTATCTCGGTTTATTATCCTTTCCTGTGTCTATTTTTGGGCCTATGTCTATGTCTATTTTTGGGCCTATGTCTATGTCTTTTTCGAGGCCTATGTCTAGGTCTCTGTCAGTTTACTATTCAATTATGTAACTATGTCTATATCTTGGCCTTGGCCTTTACTTTCAAAATTGAACTGTATCGCTTCTGGCTCTCTTAGACGGCCCAATTTTGAGAGGTCGGGATGGTGGCTTCACCCCCTGAGACCTCCTCTGGTCAGGATGACATCTATAATTTTTGCCTTTGTATTATAATAGAATTAAGCAGGTTACAAAAAAAAACATCATATTTATGTTGTAACAACCGATTTTAGTTGATCATATATTTCATAATGTCCTAGAGCACATAAACTTAATGACATATTGGTTGATTCTTTGAACAATGGTACTTATATAATTGCTCTATTTCAATATAAATTCAAGTTTATAGTAAATTCAATTATGAGTAAGGGCTTTTAATAAACTTTTGTGTAGCTTTCTATGAAAATATATTCTTGTAAACTCTGATTGTAGAATTTTTTATATTGTAACGAGATTGTATAGTAGATATCATTCATAAAAATTCTTATACGACTTTTGGTCAATGTATTTCATATTCTGTTAGCAAGCAAAGATTTCTTATTTCTTATTTCTTATTTCTAGTTTGTTTTTGCAATCTATTTTTGGTGTACTCCAGGAGTACATCTACCAAGAGCTATATTAAGTTATAGAAGACAACAAGAATGGTGAGCTAAAAACAACAAGCTCAACAACTCAATATGTCCTTAAAACAACATTTCTCAATTTGTTCTGAGCTTCAAATTAAAAGCAAGACATCTATGCCTAATGTAACTTGGAACTCCTATATTGTTTCACTAGAATGTTTTATTTATTTATTTTGCTTTAAGAAAAAAGAATAATCTTTAATGAGAATGAGTAGATATTTCTAGGCATTTGATTATGTGTCTTATTTTGTCTTATGTGAAATTGAATTTCACTCTCGATATTTTTGTTGCATTAAAATGTGGAATTGCAGATTATGGCATATAAGGCATGTTTAGGGTCACTTCATGTCTAAATACAATTGGAGAAAATTTGATCTTGCTTCCCAAAATTATTGATTTACATAATATGATAAAGAAAACTCCATGGTCTCTTAACAATTTTTTTTTATGTATTAGTTTGATGCCTTCTTTGCATCTCATCTCTTATTCCTCATGCTTTTTGTTGGATTTTGATAAAATGTTTATTTGTTTGTGATTTCATTGACCATACATATGAGAGCTCTTTTTTCTTTTAACTCTTGCATTGGCCAAGTCTGAAATGAAATAATTGTAGAAAAAAATAGTTTGAAAACTTGAATATGTACTTCTAGATTCCAATAAAAAACATTGTCTATAATACTTATGTCACATGAATCATCAGTGTTCTTTGGAGAACTAAAGTTACTAGCTCTAGCTCTCTTAGGTTTATAATAATACATTTGAGCTTTTTTAAATGTTGAAAAATAACAACCCAAATTGTTTATGATTTTTTTTAATACCTCTTAAATTTAAAAAAAAACACTAACTAGTAATTATAACAACTAGTATTTGGCCTCCTCTTGTGAATCTGCATTAATTGAGTTAATAAAAAATTAGCTTTCTTCTCTAATATGTTCAGATCAATGGAATCCCTTCGAGCTTTCCTTCAAGTTGCGTCAATTGAGTCAATCTCGTAATGCTTTCAAAGATGTGTCCACCCCGTAAGTTTGAATATTTCCACTCAGACCAGTTGACCAGACGACTGAGTGCTGCTGGAATATTTCCACTCAGATTATTACTAGACAAGCCGAGCTCCACTCAAGTGGTAAAAAAGGAAGGAAGGACAATTCTTCAGTGGGGCAACATAAGCTAAGAAAGAGGCAGAAATTCCAGAAATTGGATTCATCTTCACTGCAAGAAATTGACTTGATTTCGGCGTGCAAGAAAAGCTATGAAAGAACCCGAAATTCTTCAATTTATGGAAATGTGAAATGGATTCATACTTACAACCTTCGAAAGGGAAATGTGAAATGGGCTCTTTGAAAAGTGAAAAAGAGAAAATGAAAAATATTTAATTTTTGTAAATCTGGGTTTGCTGTATAAATCTTTCATATAAATCGGAAAAAACAAAACACGGGAAGAAAAATGGGGTCAGTAATTCGAGTGGTAAAAAAGAAAGGAAGGACAATTCTTCGGTTTATGGAAATAATCTGGAAAAAACAAAACTGGTTTGACTGGGAAAAAGAAAGAAATAAAAAACAAAACACATTCTTATTGATTTGGTCGGGAAAGGAAGAAGAAATAAATAAAAAACAAAAGGCAGATTTATTACGAGTTCGGTCAAGCGGACCTCGAAAAACCAAAACAGAAAGATAAGAAAGTCATTGAAATTGGATTCGCGTACACTGCAAGATATTGACTTGGGATAACACAGGCTAACAAATTCGTGGAAGTTTCCCCAATTTGGATTCATATGGAAGCAATGAAAGCGAAGAAAGAGGCTGAAATTCTTTAGAAACTGGGAAATTCTTGGATATGTAGAAAATATGGTTTGTTTTTTTCCTCAATTCACACGGTGCAACTGAAATGGGCTCGAAAAATTAAAAACAAAACACAGATTCTTATTGATTTGTTCGAGGAAAAGCTTGACCTGGAAATCAGTCCCAAATTACAAATTTGGCCATGCGGACCTGGAAAAACCAAAACAGAGATGAGAAAGTCATCGAAAATGGATTCACGTATACTGCAAGATATTGACTCGGGATAACAAAGCCTAACAAATTCGTGGAAATTGGATTTATCTCCACTGCAAGATAACTAGCCATTGTTCAAAAAATGTGCAATAATATATCGAGAGTTTTGGTTGAAAGGTAAATTGTTAAAAATGGAAACTAAAATTAAGTTGGTGTTTTGGAAAAACACAAAAAAAAATAGATAGTGTTTGTTGGGAGGTTAAATCCTGAAAAACAAGAAATTAAAATCAAATTGGTGTTTTGGAAAAAATTTAAAAATACCAAAACAAAATCAATGGACAAAAATTTTCCAATGTAATAGAGTTAGCATTGTACCTTAAGTACCATCACATATCAACTACAAGTGTTACAGTGAAGGACAAGGAAGGGTCCAATATTAAATGTAGACAAAGTTAACCACGAACTGAATGCACTTAGAATTTTCATAGCACTTCTATCACCCAAAGCTGGAAAATATCCTTCTAAAGAGTGAGTATTTTCATGAAATGCTTAGTCTTTCTAATATGTTAATCATCAAGGAATGGGAATTGGAAACCAATTAAATGATTTACTATTTTTTTATGGTGTTGCACATTTTCTTAGTAAATTAGGAAGAAATTATCTCTCTCTTCCAGGGTTTTATAATGTGTTGTCTTCTATTCTCCCAATGAATATGAAGCAAATTCTTCATGCTTGTGAAGAATATATTAAGATGCAGTAAAAAAAATTCCATGCATGAGAATAGTATCTTGATGTTCATCTCCTCAAAATTAAGAAGATTCTCAATGAAACTAAAAATTGTTGAAATCATGTCTTCCAAAACACTTTTAAGGAACATGAGTGGCAAAATATTGGACACAAGCCATTTCTCTCTCTTGAAAAATGAAGCAAGCTTTAAATAGTTTCTATTAGAAGAAAAAGTGAGCAATGAGATAGGTGTTTCACTCTCACTTTCTTGTAGAAACTTCTCAAGGGATTGTTTTATTGTTATAAAAAAAATATCCCATAAATATGTATCCTAACGGTGAAAACACGAAGTTGGGAAATAATTTTGTGACAAATCCTTTTTTTTTGTATAATTTCCAATTTTTCGACCGAGGAAAAAGTCAACAAATTGTTTCGGCCGAGAGTTGTTATATTTCTTGGACAAGAAATTAACCACGGTTAACATTCTCTTGTCCAAGAGTTGTTCTATAGTTAGATAATGTTTCGGCTGAGAGTTTTAAACCTTCTCGTCCGAGAGTATTGGCATAATTTTTACATTAAACTCTCGGAATGGTTTCTCAGCCGAGAGATTAGATTCCTTTTTAACTCTCGACCAAGAAATGTTTAACTATATGAAGCCAAACCCCCTCCCTGCCTAGCCAACCATCGTCATAATTTTCCTGGTTTTTCGCTCTTAGGCTTTCACCACGAAAACCAAGCCGTTTCTTTTCACGCTTGGTTATTGCCTTTTCCGGCATCCGCTTAGTCCATCCTCTCCATTTCACTGGTTTTTCGGTCAGGGTAAGAGGTTTTCGGGCTTCCGCTTAGTCCACCATCGCACCATTTGAGGTTTTTCGGTCAAGCAGGGTAACAGTTTTTCGCGCTTGGTAAGGCCTTTTCGGGCTTGCAAATAGAGTTTGGGCACCCATTTCATGTGCCATTTCAGTCAACCATCATCATCGTTCTGGTTCACGCCAATACGAAGGGGTTTCCGCTCAATTAGGTTAGAATTTTCTATCATGGTACATGCATTTTTTCATTCTTTGCATCTAAAGATACATGCTACATTTCTTTCCTGAAACTACCAGTTCTCAATTCACCCTGTTCAGACTCTCTATCTTCTAGTTATGCCACCATTTATGTATTGAATTTACCATCTCTTGGGGGAGCAGTATAAGCGTTAACCAAAACGCCCCCAACCCACTGGAATCCGACAGCGAAATTCTGGTTTAAATCATAATTTAGAGGGTTTAAATCTCAATTTTAACAATCTGGGTTATCTGTGTGGTTTTAAAAATAGGGATTTAGTCTAAAATAGGCAATTGAAAGTGATAACATTGCAAATTGATGATAATAGCAATTTCCCATACCCCAATCATAAAACTCGCCTCCCTTCTTCCACCCCATTTCAGATACGGGTCATCGTTAGGAACATAACCACTCATTGATGTGTGGTGGATTAGGCGACATCCCTATCTACTATGTCCCATTAAACTTGGCAACAATTGGGCTCTCCTACTATTGTTCCATCAAACACTGAGTTTCGAGCTTTTGATGGTCGAGTTTACCCCCTAAGTAACCCCATACCCATACATCCCTTACCTTCCTGGTCACATACTGCAACCGTTCACGCATAAACACCTCCTTCTTGAGCACATGTTATTGAAACTGAGAGAGGACCTAACCTAGACTACTTGATGAATGGAAGTTTGACAGCTCGGTTGTGGGATCTCCGAACAGTTCTAGGAACTACATGACTTATGAGATTCTATGGAAGGGAGTAGGCACTTATAGCATTGATATCAACTTTAGATACGCACTGCATGACAAAGTGTCCTCAGACACATAACTTTATTAATGAAGAAGGAAAATATTTACATCACAGAGATGTGAGGGCTAAGTCTCGAAAGATTCCCTCACATGGAAAACTCAATGGATTTAAATATCCATAGAGTAACAACTAATTTACCGTTACTAATACTAACTAAGGGACACCTCACATAATCACGTGAGTGTGTAGATTCCCTTTTACATTTATTAAACTAAAATTCTAATCATAACATTTTGGATCATAATTCCTAACAATCCCCCCTTTGATCCAAAAATTCTTTTGAACAAATACCAAATTCATTTCTAAACTTATCAAATTTGACCCTTCCAAGAGATTTTGTAAAAATATCTACAGTTTGATCTTCTGATGGACAATACTTTGGCTTGATGATTTGTTTGATGACGAGAGCCCGAATGTAATGATACTTAGTGTCCACAGGCTTAGTTTTTGAATGAAAAACAAGATTTTTGGCTAACTTGATTGTTGACTGATTATCAATAAATAATGAAGTTGCTTCTTTCTGATCAACTTTGAGGTCTTGCAAAATCCTTCTTAACCAAACTATCTCACAAGCGGCTTCCCAAGCTGAAATATATTCTGCTTCTGCTGTAGAATTTCCAATTGTATCCTACTTTTTACAACTCTATGCCACTGCAGCTGATCCTACATTCATTAAGTAACCTGAGGTAGATGCCCTGTCATCAACATCTCTATCAAAATCCGTATCTGAATAGCCGACAAGCTTGAAATTTTTGTTTCTTTTAAACTCAAGTCCAAAATCCTTTATTCCTTGAAGATAACTTAACACCCTTTTCGTTGCATTCCAATGACTTTCTCTAGGTTCCTGCATATATCTGGAAAGTATGCTGACTGCATAAGATAGATCAGGACGAGTATTCATCAAGTAAATGAAACATCCAATTAACTGTCTATATCCAGTACAATTTACAAGTTCCCCCCTTCAAACTTAGAAAGTTTTAAATTTTGCTCCATGGGAGTAATCGCTGGTTTACATTCCTCCATTCCAACCTTCTTCAATAATACAGAAATGTACTTAGCTTTAGAAATAAATATACTTCCTTCCCGGTGCTTTACTTCAACTCCAAGATAGTAATGAAGTAATCCCAAGTCTGTCATTTCAAAACATGTTTGAAGTTCTTGCTTAACCTGAAATATATGATCATTATTGTTACCTGTTATGAGAAAATCATCAACATACATAACCAAGATGACTAAGTTGTTTTCCTGGATTCGAACATACAAAGTATCATCTGACTCACTACGAAGAAAAACAACTTTCTGTAGGTAGGCATCCATTTTTGCATACCAAGCTCTGGGAGCCTATTTCAATCCATACAATGCCTTAACCAGTTTACAAACTTGATTTTCTTTCCTTGGAACCTCAAAACCAGGAGGTTGAGTCATATAAACATCCTCTTGCAAATCACCTTTTAGAAATGCACTTTTTACATCCATTTGATGCACTTTCCATCCATTTTGTGCAGCTGAAGCTAGCACAATCCTGATAGTATTCCATTTCGCTGTTGGAGCAAAAGGAGCAAAATTTTTCTGAACCCGTATTAGAACTCCTTGTACCTGTTTTTCCTTTTTCATCAGACTTAACATCCTGAAGTAACTTAGTTTCCCATTTTGGTTTCTTCTTTTCAATGTTAACTTGATTTGAATCATCCAAGTTAACTTGTGAAGAATTCAAAGTATCTTCAACCTGTTTCAAGGTGTCTTCAACCTGTTCATCATCCTGTTCATCATCATTCTGAAGTGAGATCAAACCATTGTTCATTCCTTGTATTGTTTAAGTGTTGCATCCTTAATTGTTCCTTAGTTACTTTTTCCTTTAAGTGACTAAGTTGTTTTTCAACCTCTTCTACACTTAAAATTTTTGTTTCATCAAAAATCACATCCCTACTGACAATAAACTTTCCATCTGACAAAATCCTATACCCCTTTTTCTCATCGGAATAACCAATCAACATGCACTTAACACTTCTAGACTCTAACTTCTTTCGCTTTTCTTTTGGGACAAGTGCATAACAAACTAAACCAAAAACTCTCAAATGTTTGACCATAGGTTTGAATCCATGCCAAGCCTCAAAAGGAGTTATTCCATCAAGTGATGATGAAGGAGATCGATTCCTCAAATAAACTGTGGTATGAATTGCTTCTGCCCAATAACATGAATTCAACCCTTTGAAAAATAACATTGCTCTAGCCATTCCCAATAAAGTCTGATTCATCCTTTCTGATACTCCATTTTGCTGTGGAGTATAAAAATTGGTCAACTGTCTTTTAATCCCTCTTTCCTGACAATAAGTCAAAAAATGATTTGATGTAAACTCACCACCGTTATCAGTTCTCAAAGTAGCAATCTTTTCCTTTGTCGATGTTTCAACCAAATTTTGAAATGACTGAAACTTTTCAAACACTTCTGATTTTTCCTTCAAGAAATACACCCAAACCATCCTGCTAAAATCATCAATAAACAACAAAAAATATTTACAACCACCAAGTGAAGTTTCCAAAGGACCACAAACATCACTATGAACAAGCTGTAATCTCCTTGTTGCTCTCCAAGTGATTTTTGAAAAAGTTATCCTTATCTGTTTGCCATAAATGCAAGCTTCACACTTTGCATTTTCCTTCCGAAAAGTAGGGAACCGCTTTACCAGTCCTTGTTTTTGGAGCTGTACAAGACTATCAACATTCAAGTGCCCAAAACGAATGTGCCGCAATCGGATAAGTGAAACATTAGTTTCAACTAAACCTGCAAATTCCTTCAAATGTTCCTTTGATCTAGGAATGAATGTTCATAACCTGTCATAATTGTTTTGTATGCATCCTTTTTTTAATTAACCAAAAGGATACCATCTTCCATTACAATTTGATGTCCTAATTGGTGAATGACAACTAAAGACAACAAATTTTTCTTAAATGTAGGCACATACCAAACATTAGAAATCAATCTTTCTCCAATTCCTAGCAAGTCAACCTTGACTGTTCCTTTTCCCTGTGGTAAATGAATAGAATCATCGGCAAGAAAAATTGAATTTAAATGACAATCTTCATAACTCCAAAAGAAATCTTTCTTGTATGTCATATGTTGAGTAGCCCCTGTATCCATAATCCAAGCATCTTCAAAATCATTTTTGAAACAATAAGAAGACTGAACAAAATTCGTTGATTCCAATTGATGAACTTGAACAAAATCCATTGATTATGATTGTCCAAGTGCTGTAAAAACATATTCACAATTTTCACTATCGTTTGCATGAGCATAATGTGTCGCTGATAAAGATTCTTTAGATTCTCTTTCTTTTAGAATTTTTTCAAATGAAACTCTACAATCTGAAGCATAATGTCCAACTCTATTACAACGAAAGCATGTGACATGTTTATTACCTCTTCCTCTTCCAGAGACCTGTTGGTTTTCTGAACCTCTTCCTCTTTTAGAAAACTGTGATTGTGTACTTTCTGATTCTTTAGAACCTCTACCTTGATTTCTTCCTCTTCCTCTTCCACGACCTCTTCCTCTTCCAAAACCCTGACCACAACCTCTGTTTAAATTTTGAAAAACTTTCTGATCATTTCCCTTTTGATGATTACCTGAAGACTGTTTGCTAGTACTTGCGACCAAAACATCTTCTCCCGCTTGCTTTGTTTTTCCAAAAGTTTTGTCATGTGTGGCAAGTAATTCACTTAGTTCGTCAAAATAAATTTTATCCAATTTATTTGTAATCTGTAAAGTTTCCAAAAAATGCTTATATGTCTCAAGCAATCCTGCGATCAAAATGGTCACCATCATGTTGTCCTCAATTTTACCAAAACTAGCTCTTGAAATTTCTTGTTTGATATTTTTCAATCTAGAAATGTACTCCATAACATCACCTCCTGAAGACAGTTTTTGTTGAAACAACTTCAATTGAAGATCTATTTTCTTAGCTTCACTCTGAGAATCAAATAAATCTTTCAATATCTTCCAAGCTGACCACGCATTAAAACTATTTTCAATATGCACACAAATATCATCAGAAACAGTACTGTGAATCAATGCCAATGCCTTCTCATCTTTTAGTTCCCACTTTGCAAGCTGATCAGGATTAGTCGGTTTGGTAGGTTGAGCATTACAGACACCCTTCCACAATTCATTGTAAATAAGAGTGCTTTGAATATGATGACTCCAAACTTTATAATTTTTCGATCCTTCCAACTTGTCAGATTCATTAAAAAGACTTACAACTTTAGACATTCTAAAAAAAAATAAACACCTTATAACTCCAGAAGATGTATATTATGAAAACCTTATAGCTCCAAGAATTAAAAAAGAAAGCACCTTATGTCACCAGAATAAACAATCACCTTATATCACCAATAGAAGATTTTATGAAAAAATATCACTACCAACATGAAATCAAAATTACACATCAACAAGAGTCACCATGAAAGAAATACTGCAAGAAACGCCACACACCATGCAAAAGAGAGCTAAAGGGGCTTGGTCGAACTTCACTTTGCTCTAATCAAACCTTGAGTGAGTGAAAATACAGGTACTCCTTATGACGCCAACAAATGGTACTCCTTATGACGCCAACAAATGTTCCTTATTACTCCAATGCCCAACAAATAATTACACCTTATCACTCCAAAAAATAACAAATCTTTATAGGTGAATTGGAGAAATACAAAATTGTTGAGTGGGAGACCACAAGTTCCAGTCCCATCAACTCCAAAAATAATGCTTTTTTAAAAATTTATTTCTTTTTTTTAATATTATTTCTCCACCTTTTTTTTATACAATATATAAAAAAAATCTCCAAAAGTAAAAATAAATTACGGTATCTCCATTTCAAGATGGCTAGCCGTTTCAAGAGAACCACGCTGCATAGTTTATCAATCGATATTTATCTAAATTTTGTAACATCAATGATCTCCTCTAGCTTGATATGTGTCGTGAAACAAATAAATTGTAAGTCACTTAACCTCATAATCCACTGAATCAATTAATATCAACTAAGGCTGGTTCTTTAAAGCTAATAGCTAATGCTGATGCAGATTTCATTCAATGCTGGTCTCCACACTTCGCTAGTGTAAATGTCCTTCACGCTGATCATCTAAACGTGCTGGTCAAAGTGTCCTTCCTTCACGCTGATGCAAACAATGCTCACGCTAAACTCTCTTTGATTCGCTGCTGGTCTTCACGATGGGTTTTTGTGATCTCTTTAACTTCAACGCAGGTGCTGGATGGTGAGTCTCTTCTTCTCTATATCTCTTTAACTTCAACGCAGGTGCTTAAACTCCAGAACGATGAACTCTACGCTGCACGTTGGTTCTCATCTACATTGCATCCTCTTCGAGGCTGGGCTCCAAACTCCAAAACGATGGTGTTCTCGTTGGTCTTTAACTTCCACACTGGTGTGGATTGGTCTCTACGATCTTTAATGCCTCCTCGGATTGGTCTTTAACGCCTCCTCCAAAACATTAACACTTGGTTCTTTCAACGCTGGTCTCTACGCTGGACAAACAGGTTCTCTCTTCACGCTGAATGGTGAACTCTTTCACTCCTACGCTGAATTCTATGCTTGTTCTCTCTCTTCAACACCAGCTATATATATATATATATATATATATTTTTATTTTTATTTTTTTAAATTCACTTCCACAAAATTTAAATAACCTTGCCTTAAAAAAAAATATTTTACTCTTTCCAAGTAAAATGAAAAAACTAAGGTAAATAAAAAATCTTCTCTGCACCGATTTTTTTAGTCCAAAAGAATAGGAATCATTAACTTACTGTCAATATTTCGCTATTCCAAAAACTTGAAGATGACCTTCTTCAAACAACCTTTAGCACCTTCCAACCAAATCCCAACCAGACCAAGCTTCAACCGTGTGCTCTGATACCACTTTGACAAAGTGTCCTCAAACACATAACTTTATTAATGAAGAAGGAAAATATTTACATCACAGAGATGTGAGGGCTAAGTCCCGAAAGATTCCCTCACATGGAAAACTCAATGGATTTAAATATCCAAAGAGTAACAACTAATTTACCGTTACTAAAACTAACTAAGGGACACCTCACATAATCACGTGAGTGTGTAGATGCCATTTTACATTTATTAAACTAAACTTCTAATCATAACATTTTGGATCATAATTCCTAACACTGCATGAATGTCAGTGGGGTTTTGGTTATCTTTTATCCTACGTGTCCCGTCCAATAGCTGTAGTATGAGTTCATTGCCCAGTTGTAGTGTGAGAATGTCCAGTTGTAGGGTTTGTACCTGGCCTGTATATAGCGTCGTCTGTGCTCTTAAACTTTTCTTGTATGTTGTGGCGCTGTGAGATGCTAAGGTGTGGCACTATGAGGTGCTGAGGTGTTTGATCCAGTTATGAGAGCCCGCATATTGAAGCGTTCACTATCGGAGTCTGGCTCTGGCCCAAAGTTGAGGCATGCTCTCTAACCACCTGTGAATAAGGGGCATGGGTCCCTTTAATAAACAAAATCGTGAATGATAGAAGTATTTTCAATTGGGCAGCCATCATTTATTATTCTTTGACAGAAGTCATCAAAGCTACAAAAGAGCCCAAACCTGGTAAGCAGCCTGAGTTTTACATTAGCTCCTACTTGATGGACATGATCTATGCTGCCAATGAATTTACCAGAATGGACTTTGAAGCATGTTGTTTCCATACGAGCATATCGATTAATACATCTTACTGACAGACAATGAGAGCTCTTAGGCCCTGCTAGGAATTGATTTGGCATTTGATAACAAACCTGTAATTAGCTTAAATAAATAAACCATGACCGAGCAATCATTCAGGCGAGAGGGCTGAGTAGTGATACATACGTCAGCCAAGGTTCCCTCTTCAATGAACCCTATGATTAAATGTGCCTTTTGGATAGGAGTGCTTTGACTAGATGTAGCAGGTGCCATAGATGTAAATAAGGAGGTTAAAAAGGAAGGGGACTGGCCAGATAACAACATGGCTAATGAACTAGCAAGCAATGACTAGCTATGATGAGTAAATTAATTTTATATATGCTTAGGCTAGCATTCTTAGGATGGAGAGGGCCCTTGTTATTTTCTTATCATTGTTGTTGCTCACACTAAGCCCTATGATAAGCCATACACTACTCTATGTTGTGGTCATAAACCTAGTGGTATTCATATAATTTGTTAGGCTAAGGTCTAGGATGGTTCTAAGCACATCTGGGTTTATCCTACTCTGGTGGAGTGAAAGTGTCTATAGGTGGTGTAGTAGCAATGGGAGGAGCAACAATGGGTATTGGTGATGTCTAAGGCTATTAGGTTTGGTGGTTACGCTGTAATATCTAGATGGGTGGTTATTATTGTTAAGGAGGCTATGCTGGGGAAGCTTGTGGATATGTAGTAGATGATACAATGCCAATATGGGCTCAGTGTCTCAGGCATAAATGGTAGGAAACAAAGCTAGTAGCAGAGGTACCTTACCTCCTTTCACCATAAATTATACCCCTCAAAACTAGTCACTTTCGACTGAGTTTGTGCACGCAAGCTCGACTGAGAAGGAGAGGAATGGACTTTATTTCATCAAAGAATACTTTATTTAGGACGAGTAATGCCTTATGAGGAGGTATTATGAACTGAGGCTGGTTCCTAAGAGTTTTATTTTTTTCCTTTACTACAAAGGAGTGAGCAACCAACCCTTGTTTTACCTTGGTTAGGTCATTCACCATAGATTTTAATAACTTGTTCACTTCCTCCATGCTCGTAGGATTCCTATATAAAGGTTACTGGTATAGTGGGTTATTAATAGTCCCCCTCCCTATATAGGTGTTCATGGGTGAAGATAATAGCACCACTCCATCCATCCCATCATCCTAGGTTGAAGATATAAAGCCTGGGTATAGGTTGTTGAATCCCAGTGGCCCGTCCCCAATAATTCAAAGTCTAGTGACTATGAAGCTCTTCCATAGAATGTGACTAGGGGGGCTAAATATATCCTATTATATTGTGGTACCTCCTATTTGGATTCCTGACTTTAAGTAAGTGGTTGTTGTGGAAATTTTAGTTTTCCCTAAGTTGATGGTTGAATTCCATGTTGTATGCCAATTTTTCAATTATCATTTGGAGAGGTATCCATGCACAACCTAGAGAACCAATCTTATTTCATTAAGTTTACTTTAATAGAATTACATTGACTCGATCCAAGTGAAACTATGCCAGTGGTAAAGTGGAAGGCCTAGCCATGGTATACATGCTCCATGTGTTTGAGCATTATTTGTTAGGTGGGTATTTTAAATTTTTCATAGATCATTGAAATATGAAGTCAATAAAACTATGTTGGGAGGTCATATGTAAATATGGTGACTCTTATTTTAGGAATTTGTCTTTGAGGTTAACTATCTCTTTCTACAACATATAGATAAGCACCAGTAAGAACTACTGCAAACACACTATTTCAATAAGTAGAACATGAACACCATAAATTAATTGGAATAAGAAGAAGCATCAAGCTATTTATGAGTACAAAGCTTACTAATAATACTTACAGTAAATTTATTAGCTACGTAATATCCATAATGTATCAGCATAGTGTACAGTGATCTAAATATCTTTAATAGAAGAACCCTAGTTATATCAGTATTCTATGTAAGTTCTTATTAGAAATACAAAGCATAGTTTTTTAGGCTGATCCGGACTAGGTATGTCCCTTCGTGTCCATCATATTTTTGAGGCTTATCTGGACCATATCCAATATTAGATGCTTACTAGAACTACTCAGTAAGATTGAAAATAGCAATCATAGGTGGAAGACTATAATATCCCAAACTGAATTTGGTATAGATTATAGATAATTTGACATTATGAATCTTGACACTTCTCTGATCAATACATTCCTTAACCTCTTTTTTGTTTGTAAATGAGGGTGTAATGTTTGAATAGGGTTTATTATTAGGAACTTTCACAACACAATTTAGTGTTCCTTATCATACTAGACTTGTTGATATCTATACTTAGTAATGATCTTTATTTGTATTCAATATCAGACTTAACCCAGAGATTCATAAAAATTGCAATATATATCCATAAATAACAACAGTGTAGAAATAATGTAGATTCAGGAAATTATCAGATCTGATCTGAGAAGTACCTTGGACAACAATAACTGAGATGGAAGTCTTTTAAGCCTTAATAGAGTTGAATTGCAGATGATTGTACAAATGCTTTTAGTGATCAAGGTGATGCCCAAAGTCTGAAGATAACGAATGCCTAAGAATGTCCCAGCTATGCAAATAATTAATTTCCCAGATTGATGGTTCACGCCGTCTCAATAGTGATAACGGTGGATTGGAGGGTTGTAGTAACTTTATATAAACATGCAGATTTATGAATATGCTTCAATGAAATGGAATCTTTGAGTACCACGCTCAACTAGGAGCACCTTCCGTTGATCCCTTCCTTCTTATGTGCATGCATATCTTAAATAATAATGGAAAGTCAATCTCTGAGGGCTGTAGCAGTTTGATGTATAAACGTAGCTGATGAATAGGCCCCAATGGAAGTGGGTTTACTTGAGAGCCATGCCCAGGTTGGAGGAAGGGCATCCAGATAGACTAATGACACCTCTCTTCAGTGTACGCAACCCTTAAAGATGTGAACATGATCTCTTTAGTAATCCATCCCTCTTATCTAGGGAAATTGAAGTGAGCCTTCTTTGCGTTATTGCCTTCCTATAGAGATCACGCTTATTAATCGGGTTGATTTCCCTCGTGATAATCCTTTGCTCATTGGTAAATTGTTGCCAATAGAATGAACCCTTGCCCACAGTAAATCGTTGCCCTGTGCTTTTGAGGAGGAATGGATGGAGATAACCACGATTTCAGTATACAATTCAACAGTAGCAGTATAGAGGAAATTGTTGCCCAGAACTTGGTGAAGACCCCCCTTTCTCAACAGTGATAGGATCACTGCCATGATTAATGAACGAAGACACCTAACTATAAACGTTAAGGAAGCTCCAACAATGCCCTAAACACAATGATTCATGTTTGAAGTGATGAATTGTTTTGTGTATGACTGCAATTATAGGCATCTATGCATGTTTCCTTCAATGCATTGTTAAACTAAGTTGCAAGGTTAGATTGTCGGATTGATGTTGGCTTGGATGGCCAAGTCTATTCAAAGACTTCGATTAGCAAGTCAAATTTTCAAGCAGAAACCTTCTTCTGCAATGGTCTATTTCGCAGTCGGGTTGCAGGATGCGGAAGACATCATTTAGCAGATTTGGACCTCCGTAAATTCCTTTATGAAATTCCCTTTTTGGAATCTGCGGGATGCGGGATGTGGGATGCAAGATGTGTAGATGTCTTTTGTGAATTTGGACCTCCACAAATTCCTTTCTGAAATTCCCTTTTCGCAATCTGCGGGATGCAGAGATGTCTTTTGTGAATTTCGGCTTTCCGCAGTTTTTAGTTCCGCAACGCACCTTTCTGCAATCTGCGAGATGCAGGATGTGGCTTCGCATATTTCGATTTCCGCAATGGTCATTTCCGCATGCGGGATGCGGTATCGTTGTATCGTGATTTCCACAATTCCGGATACCGCAACTCAAGTTTTCCGCGCCGTCGATTTTTGCGGGATGATTCTTAGCCGTTGATTTGATTCTAGATGTGGGACTATTTGTGATCGTTGATTTCCGTCGCTATTTATCTTCGCCATTCGATCTCCTCTAAGTTCTTCCCTTGTAGATCGTCGAACTGATCAGTGGAAGATGGGAGGGAGCGTGCCAGTGTTGGAAATGTCGAGAAGTGGTTTGGGGCCATGCCCTGTGTTTCGATGAACAGTAAAGGTTCTCAATGAAATTTTTAATTCTGCATGATAATGGGGTATGGGTACGCTACAGAGTGGTATCAGAGCTGTTGGTTGCAGCACGGGACCTATATGGGCCAGTAAGGACAAACAGTTAGAGGTAAGAATATCCTCGGATACCAGCATTGTAGTATGCTACAGAGTGGTATTTACATAATGGTATCAGCGTTACAACATAGTGTCAGCGCTGCGGGTTGCAGCGTTGGGCTTGAAAAGGGTCAAGTTGGATAGTTAACAGAGATGTTGGTTACAGTATCGGGCCTAGATAGGCCAGGTGACAGTAAGTAAATGGTTTTAATTTTGAATTACTGTGTATCTGACAAATTGTATTTTATAACACATTTTACAGAGTCATAGTGCATTTTGGAAGAGTGGGTTGTTGGCCCAGCCATGAGGACCTACGGCATGAATGATGCACATGATCCCTATGAGCACAAGGAAGATGCTATGTGGGGAAACGACAGAGTTGGAAATGCTGAGACATATTCTAATGGGAGGAGTTTTCAGGATACTCCCCCAAATTTTGCAGCCACAATGAGGAGCCTTGAGGTTTAGATGCAGAGCTACAGGGTAGACAATGAATGCTTGGTTAAGGCTCAGGAGGAGCAGAATCAGCTGAATGCAGCCATGTTGCAAAGTCTGACAGAAATTCAGAGGCGGATGAACTCTGGGGACCGGAAATTTAGGCCAGAAGGTAGTAAGAGCATTGCTAGAAGGAGAAAGAGATCTCCTAGTGAGTCATCTGACTCTAAAGGATCCACCAGTGATTCAAGTTCCTATTCTCATAGGAATGAGAGGAAGAGGCGTTACCGGAACCATTCACGTGATGAGTTTAAGAAGGCAAGGCTGCCAATATTCAATGGTGAGATAAAGAATGGTCAAGAAGCTGAAGCTTGGATTCTTGGGATGAGAAAATATTTCCAAGTCAAAGACTATTTAGGAAATATGAAGGCTAGAGTATCGATCTTCAATTTGACTAGAAGAGCATCCATATGGTGGGAGCACTTCAGGAAAGTGAAGAAGATCAATGAAAGAAATATTGTGTGGAAACAGTTCCAGAAGTATTTCAAGCAGAAGTATCTCTCTAGCAGTTACTATGATGATAAGATCAAAGAATTCCATGAGCTGAGATCGGGACAACAGACCATGGAAGAGTACGCCAACAAGTTCTTGGAGTTGTTGAGGTATGTCAGGTACATCAAGGATGAGAAGGTGAAAATCCAGGATTTTCTGAGTGGATTGCCTCGGTCTTACAAAGATAGAATTGAGTTTTATGAACCTATAACTCTTGAAGAGCAATAAGGAAAGCTAAGTATTGTTATGAGCAAAGCAAAGGCAAACCTGACTATCATAAGACATGGAAGGACAAGAAGAATGAGAAGTCTGACCAAAGGAAGAAAGGTTTCAAACCTTCTAACTTTAGGAATCAACAGAAGCGACCATCCCAAGCTGAGAAGCAGCCAACCAGAGTGGTGCAAGAAAATCCCAGAGAACAACAACAGATTAGAGAGCCACTCCAATGTTGAAGATGTGGAGGACCCCACCTGCGTCAGAATTGTCCACTTGAGAATGAGAATGCAAGGCCAACTTACAACCTTCAAGAGGTAGAAATAGTGGGTCAAGTAGCAAGGGTCGTCCCTAGGATTTATGCAGCACTGGAGGACCACTAGGCAGATCACTAGTCAACAGTGGTTGAAGTTGCAGGTAAGATTGCTGAGCAATCTGTTTCTATTTTGATTGACCTTGGTTCTACTCACATTTACATTACCCCTAGAGTAGTGGAGATTTGTGCTTTAAAGAAAGTAAAGCATAACAAATCGTGGTTGGTTCAGCTAGCCACTGGAACTAAGAGAAAGGTTAGTGAAGTGGTAGAGAAATGTCCATTGGTGATGAATGAATGGGTTACTTATGTAGATCTGAATGTTCTACCCCTTAGTTCCTATGATGTTCTCATTAGAATGGATTGGTTAGAAGCTCACAGGGTAAATATTGACTATTACCATAAGACTTTTGAATGCATGGATGAAGAAGGGAACCCAAGAGTTGTAAGAGGTATCATAAAGGTGATTTCGGTTAGGCAGATTTCAGCAATGCAGCTGAAGAAATTTTATAGGAAGGGTTTCCAGTAGTACGCAGCTCATATCGTGGAGGCAGTAGAGAATGAAACTCCTGGGTTGGAGGACTTTCATGTGTTGCAGGAATTCAGGGATGTTTTTCCTGATGAGATTCTAGGGCTTCCTCCAAAGAGGGGCATTGATTTCACAATTGAACTTGTGCCAGGAGCAGCACCGATGTCCAAGACACCCTACAGGATGAGTACACCAGAAATGCTAGAGCTGAAGATGCAAATACAAGAGTTCTTGGAGAAGAAGTATATCAGGTCGAGTGTGTCTCCTCGAGGAGCACCAGTTCTGTTTGTGAAGAAGAAGGATGGTACACTCAGATTGTGTATTGATTATAGACATCTAAACAAGGTTACGGTGAAGAATAAATATTGTTTGCCTAGAATTGATGGCCTCTTTGATCAAATGCGAGGAGCAAAGGTATTTTCCAAGATTGACTTAAGGTCGGGTTACCATCAGGTGAGAATTAAGGATGAATACATTCATAAGATAGCCTTCAGGACAAGGTATGGATATTATGAGTTTGCAGTGGTACCATTTGGTCTTACAAATGCACTAGCTACGTTTATGTGCCTTATCAATAGTGTCTTCATCAAGTATTTGGACAAGTTTGTTCTTGTTTTCCTTGATGACATTCTTGTTTATTCCAAGAATGAGGAAGAACATGAAGAGCATTTGAGATTGACATTACAATTGCTCAGGGAGCATCGGTTGTATGCAAAGTTGAGCAAGTGTGACTTCTACAAAGATATAAATAAGTGCTTGGGTCACATTATCTCAGAAGAGGGTATATCTATGGACCTTGACAAGATTGAAGCCATTATGAATTGACCTACTCCAAGAAATATGACAGATGTAAGATCTTTTATGGGACTTGCAGGATACTACAGGAGATTCATTGAAGGATTTTCCAAGGTTGCACATTCCATTACTTCCTTGCAAAATAAGGGAATAAAGTTTCAATGGATAGTGAGGTGTGAAGAAAGCTTCCAGCAGTTGAATAATATTCTCACAAGTGCACCACTCTTGAGAGTTGCAGGCCCAGAGAAGGATTTTGTGGTGTGTATTGATGCATGCGGTCAAGGGCTGGGAGGAGTCCTTATGCAAGACAACCGCGTGATATGTTATGAGTCAAGAAAGTTGAAGGAGCATGAGAAGAACTATGCTACTCATGATGGAACTTGCAGCCATAATACATGCTCTCAAGATGTGGAGACATTACTTGATGGGCAAAAGATTTGAGCAAAGGACGGACCATTCGGTCTGAAGTATTTATTTGATCAACCTACTCTGAATGCTAGGCAAGGTATATGGCTGGAGTTTTTATGTGAGTTTGATTTTGAGATCAAGCACATAAAGCAAAAAGAGAATAAGGTAGTTGATGCACTCAACATGAAGGTGTAGGAAATGAATGTGGCATCCATTAGTGTTTGCCAATCAGAGTGGAGGCAACGGATTGTTACTCATGTTGCTGAAGATGAATTGTATGTGCAGGTCAGGGACAAATTGCAGCAACAAAGCCTTGAAAATAGGTATGAGGGATATAAATTGGAAGAAGATGGACTTCTTACCTATAAGAACAAATTTTACATTCCAAATGTAGCAGATTTGAGGAGAGTTGTTATGGATGAGATCCATCAAGCTCCATATTCTGGACACCCAGGATATCAAAAGACAATTGCTACAGCTAGAAAGCAGTACTTTTGGCCAGGAATGAAAAACGATATGGCTGATTACATTTCAAGGTGTATGAAGTGTCAACATGTGAAGGTTGAGCATCAACACCCAGTAGGTTTGTTGCATCCTTTGCCAGTTCTAGAATGGAAATGGGAAGTTATTTCCATAGATTTTATTATGGGATTTCCAATGACTTGGAGACAACATGATTCCATCATGGTTGTGGTGGACAAGTTGACAAAGGCAGCACATTTTATACCGATCAAGTCTACGCATAAGACTGATGACATTGCTAAGATCTTCATGAAGGAGATTTTCAAATTGCATGGATTGCCTAAGGCAATAGTCTCTGACAGAGATGTCAAGTTCACTTCCAATTTTTGGAAGGGATTGTTTGCAGATTTGGGTACAAAGCTAAACTTTAGCACAACCTATTATCCTAAGAATGATGGTCAGACAGAAAGAGTTAATCAAGTGCTTGAAGACATGCTTCACATGTATGTGATGGACAAACCAACCAAGTGGGAAGATTATTTACACTTGGTAGAATTTGCTTATAACAATGGACAACAAGCATCCTTGGGGATGAGTCCATATGAAGCTTCATATGGCAGGAGGTGTAGGACACCGGTGACTTGGGATAATCCAATGAACAGAGTTTTGATTGGTCCATAATTGCTCAAGGAGATGGAGTAGGAGGTTGTGAAGATCAGGTAGAATCTGAAAGCAGCCCAAGACAGACAAAAAAGCTATGTTGATAGGAATAGGGGGAACAGAGAGTTCAGTGTTGGGGATCATGTTTACCTCAGAGTTAGGGAAAATAAAAGTTCCTTGAAGCTTGGAAGTTGTGCCAAGTTGTCACCCAGATATTGTGGGTCATTTGAAGTGCTTGAAAGAATAGGGCTAATTGCATATAGATTTGTATTGCCTACTAGCACTAGGGCTCATAATGTTTTTCATGTTTCTTTGCTTAAGAAATATATACATGACCCTAACCATGTGATAAATTGGGATGTGATTCAGGTGGAACCAAACGGAGAGTTTCGAATTGAGCCAATGCGCATCCTCGACAGGAAGGTCACCATGCTCCGCAACTGAGCCATATGACAGGTAAAGGTGCAGTGGGAGCACTACGGTCCTGAAGAGGCTACATGGGAGCTGGAGGATGCCATGCGATTGGCACATCCATTTTTGTTCGAACCTGCAGAGCACTGAGGGTGGTACTAGTGTAGCATTTTTGTTCAATTTTGTAAAGCACTGAGGACAGTGTTATTGAAGGGGGAGGGGAATGTAACACCCCGGTTTTGACCCCGTTGCATTAATGTATATGATGTAAATATTATATGGCATCACGACAAGGAGCTCAAGGCCAAGGCCTTGCCATTGATTAATGTTTAGTGTATAGGAGATCATGGTTGATGCCTATGGTTTATGTGCTAAGCCTAAGCACGTTTGTAAACATCATGTAAATATGAAAATTAATGAAAACCCACAGCCAGCTATGTCAATGCAACTAAAATGAGATGGGGCATGATTTTCCTAAGGATAAGGGGGAGGGAATGTTAACCTTGAACCAATTTGGGAAAGCCATGTGTCATGGGGAAATCCCATTAAAACTGTCAACTACCCTGTTCTTGTCTTTCCTACCAACCATTTATTTCTGCCATAATGGGTTGAGGTAGTTATTGCATGGAAGGGGAAGAGTATGGGAAATTCGAATTGGACAAAGCACCTAGTTTTGAATGCCATGTTTTGACTGCATGGGCAAGAAACACCCAGAACTGTATGTCATTTTTCCTTATGCATTCATGTTTTCGTTTGGACTCTCACGTTTTGCGAGCTGCAGGACGTCCTGGTCATTCATTCCCCTTTCTCCATTCGTGTGAAAGTTTTCAGTAGCTGAATTTTCCTCCTGTCTGTTATTCTTCGCATTTCACAAGTGTTTTCCCTTGGGGAGACTATAATTGTTGTGTCACAGCGTTATCTTGAACTACAGAGTGTATGAGACCCTGTTACTCGTGTTCTAAAGTAAATCCTGTGTTGTGGAGTCTCCATGTGGTCATTGTGTTGTGCACCCAAGGTTGGGTCTGAACTATGTACAAGACTTAGGAATGGGAGAGACGTAGAATGTGCTTGATAAACCTAGTGTGGAACCTCACAATATGACGAGAGTGGCTGGTAAACCTACTATGCACATCCTGAAGAGCGCTGGAAGGGAAGGTGTAGCCTCAAGGACTGTTGAGCAGAGAAGGGGACACTTCCTTGTGTTGGGTGTGTGGGTAGTGGAGAAGCTATGCCAGATAGGTCTTGTGAAGTTGTTCTTAGCTATGTAGATGAGCTCACTAACTTAGCAGTTCTTCCTACCCATTTCCTTAGAATCCTAATAAACCCAACTAGAAAGATGGCTTGGCTGGTAACCTGATAAACCCATATGTTGGCTTGGTTGTGTCTTATTGCATTTGACCTTGTCAGCAACCTGTGGATTGGACAGTCTGATAAAGCCAACGGTGAGTGCTAGCATGGCTGAATAGCCTGATAAACCTAGCAGTGAGATGGCTTGACTGTGTGCAGTCTGATAAACCCATATGTTGGCTTGACTGTGATTGGCCTGTGAAACCCAACTATGAGATGGCTTAGTTGAGTGGCCTATGAGACCCATCTGTTTGGCTTGTTTTCTCTTGCAGCCTGATAAACCCAATTGTGTTGGCTTGGTGGAGTTTTGTTGCACCCTTGGCTATGTATGAGTCTGCTAGTGTTCCCTTATTCCTTGAGGAAATCATGCCAAGCTCGGGGTTGGCAGTGTTACTGAGAGATTGATGAGCACACTGGGCTATGGTTGGGTGGAACGTTGCAACGACATAGTTGGTTGCGGGACAAGTTATTCTCAAGATAAGTATTCTTGTCTATGATAATCTCTGCAATTTTATTTCTTGCTTTGTAATTGTTTATGAAAATATGATGAACATGTTTGATGTGTTGAAGTGATGAATTGTTCAGTGTATGACTGCAATTATAGGCATCTATGCATGTTTCCTTCAATGCATTGTTAAATTAAGTTACAGGGTTAGATTGTCGGATTGATGTTGGCCTGGATGGCCAAGTCTGTTATAAGACTTCTATTAGCAGGTCAAATTTTTGAGCATAAACCTTCTTCTACAATGGTCTATTCCGTAGTCGGGATGCGGGATGTGGAAGACATCCTTTGGCAGATTTGGACCTCCGCAAATTCCTTTCTGAAATTCCATTTCTGCAATCTATGGGATGCGGGATGTGGAAGACATCCTTTGGCAGATTTGGACCTCCGCAAATTCCTTTCTGAAATTCCATTTCCGCAATCTACGGGATGCAGGATGCGGAGATGTCTTTTGTGAATTTGGACCTCTGCAAATTCCTTTCTGCAATCTGCGGGATGTGGAGATGTCTTTTGTGAAGTTTTGCTTTTTGTACTTTTCGTTCCGCAACGCACCTTTCCGCAATCTGCGGGATGCGGCTTCGCATATTTCGATTTTCGCAATGGTCATTTCCACATGCGAGATGCAGAATGTAGGATGTGGGATGCAGGATCGCTGTATCGTGATTTCCACAATTCTTGATCCCGTAACTCAAGTTTTCTGCGTCGTCGATTTTTGCGGGATGATTCTTAGCCGTTGATTTGATTCGAGATGCGGGACCGTTGATTTCTGTTGCTATTTCTCTCCGCTATCCATCCTCCTCTAAGATCTTCCCTTGCAGATCGTCGAATTGATCAATGGAAGATGGGAGGGAGCATGCCAATGTTGGAAATGTCGAGAAGTGGTTTGCAACCATGCCATGTGTTTCTATGAACAGTAAAGGTTCTCGATGAAATTTTTTATTTCGCATGATAATGGGGTATGGGTATGCTATAAAATATAAAGGGAATGGATCCTAGATTTTCAACGCTTTTTAAAACGAGGGAGATTGGCTTGTGGTCAGAAAGCCCAAAGCTCCCAATTTCACAGGTGATCAAGAGATCCTGAGGTAAAAAGGAGTTGTGCACTAAGAATCTGTCAAGCCTTGTCGCAATGTGTCCTGGACCTTTCCTCTTATCTTTCAAGGTGATTTTTTATTTCTTTGGATTGATGTCCAACCTATCCCATTATTTTATCAAGTCCTTAACTTTCTCATGGAACAGATCTCTAATGGGAGATCCGCCTCTATTTTCTACACTATGCAAAGTGATATTCAAATCTCTTACCAAGATAGAATGAGAGAGATGGGTCCGAGCCAACAATTCTTGAATGGATTTCCAATATTTTTGTTTCTTTGAATTCAAATAGGGACATAAAAGTTAATCAAACTTACTTGGGTTCCCATCTCCAAATCCTTAAGATATGTTAAGATCCAGTGCCTGTGAACTTGAGAATCTGTTATAGCCACTTTGTCTTTGTTCCATAGTGTTATAATGCCTCCTGATGCTCCTCTTGAACTTGAGGTGATATCTTCACTTGATTTCTAGTTAATTTTCCCTATTTCAAGTAAGCTTGTATCCTCTTGCTTTATCTCCTGGAAGAGTATAATATTTGGGATTTCCATTATGATGGGGTTTCTAACTGCTCCTATTTTTTCTTGAGTCCAAAACCTCTATAGTTCCAGGAGACAATCTTCATTTTTCACTAGTGTATTTTTAAGATCCCCCCCTTGATGGTTTCTTTGGATCTTTGTTTTTAATTTCCCCCTTCGTCTCCCTCCTCCTCATATTACTTTTTTAATGGTGAGTTGAATGCCTAAAGCAATGTATTTTGCTATTGTATTCTCCCTAGTTTATCTGTTGGGTTTTCTTCCTTTTTTTCTTGATTTACCTTGATCTACTTCTTCCCTCGCCAAAGTTTCCAAATACTCATCCTTAGAATCATCCAAATCATCAGCATAGGGAGGGCATCGCCCCCCCACCTGAGGGTGGATGGGGGAGTCCAGTTTTGGAAAACCGTGTGGGATTTCTACTCCGCCAAACTTCATAATCATTCTCCCCATTCCCTTATATTTCTTATGATAGAATTTCGTAAGGAGGTTTTTCTTTTTGAGCTTTAGTTCGAGTCTTACTTGTTGCCATGAAGTTCCTTTACTCTGGTTGGGCCTTTCTTTATTCTGATTTTTTCGCAATTCCTCCTATTTCTGCTTTGTCATACTAGTTACACTCATTTTCTCTATTCCCCTCAAATTCATGACTTAAGATTTCATACAGACTTTTGTCTTCTTTTCCTTTTTGGGTTCCAATCTGATTCAAACATGTTCCCTTAGTGTTTCTTTGCTTGGCCTAGGCCTTTCCTTTGTTCATATTTTTCATGGATCCACATTTCTTAGCTTGTTGCCATTGATCCTCTGTATCACCCTCTAAATTTGGAGGGGGATTCATTTTGAAACGCTTGGGAAAATGGCCACATTCATGACAGATATGGGATGTGAAAGGGAGTTGTTCATAGTCTAGTCGTTGGATGTGATTCTAGTAATCCACTTTGAACTTTATTGTCTATGGCAATCCCCCTTCTAGATCCACCTCCACAAATATCCGAGCACATGAGAATTGGTATTTTGGTTCAACTCTGACTATGTATCTTCCTAGAGTATTTTTTACTACTCTTATTGAATCAACGTTCCAATAATGGATGGAAAATGGGGAAGATTATCCCATACATGAACAACCGAGGGAATGTATTGAGAAGGATCAAAGTCTAGAGTCCATTTGTTCAGATACAAACCCCTTGGACCCATAAAGTATGGTCCATTTTGAAGATCATATCTTGATCTGCTTGTTTTCCAAACTGAAAGATGAAGAAATCCTTACCTATAGACTATGTTACAATTCAAGTTGAGATCAAAGGAACCCAATTCTTATTTTCCTTATCACCATAAATTGTAATAAGGGCTAGAGCCCAGTAAACTGGCCAACTAAAGCACGCTCCAAAAAAGCAAGGGGAAACCTCCAAGGAGAATTGGGAGGGATATCAATTTCTAGAATATCATCAAGCTTCCTAATGAAACATAATTGGAAGGTTTGATCTGGGTGCTTTCCTTGATTGCTAACCAAGTTCCAAAATGTAATGACCTCTAGTGGAGGGGCTTGGTTTTATAAGTTGACATGAATTTTTAATTACTTTTTATTTTTGGTACATAATGCTACGTTAGGTGACAACATCTCCCTCATACTGGGATACATAGCACCTTTCTACTCTTGGTGCAATTATATGGAATTATAGCCTACAAGATCATTTCTATTTTTTTTAAATAATCTTGAGCACGCCTCTATTAACGCATTGTTCTATCGACAAGCATGTATCTACTGATGCATTTTTTTCTGCTAACATAAACATTTATATCGATGTGTTGTTCTGTCGATGGGAACTTCTCTACCAACATGCTTTGTTTCCTGGGCACACTATGTTGGTTGTGGAGCCTGACCTTCTTGATTCAAAGACGTTATTTCGGCCGTGTTTGGATCCCAATACATGACGGGGGGGTTGTGGGGGGGCTTCCACCCCCACTATAGTTGTATGGGGGTTCTAGGGGGGAGGCGCCCCCATAGCAAAAATTTAGGAAAAATGCCTTGTAAAATGTTCTAATTTTAGAGTCATGACTAGGTCAATAATGGGTGATTTACGGCCCGGTGGTTTTGGGCAGCCTATGGTATTTTCCCATTGTATTCCCTTTATAAAAGGAAGGCATTGTAATACAACTATGTATTGTATTGTAGCATTGTAAAACAATCTATGTGATTGTGTGAGAGAGACTGTGAGAGAGTGAAGAGGAAGCGCAATGGGGTTGCTGTAGGTTGTATCCTTTCATTTCGCTGGATGGTATAATAATAAAGGACTGACAATTTATGTGTGGAGGTAGCCCATCTTGGGTGAACCATGTTATATCTCGGTCTCTCTTGTAATGCGTTTTAATATTTGCATCTTGTTTATTGTTTATTTTTATTGCTCCACGATCCTGTTTTCTAACACACTGCTTCCTAGGTGCACCTCTACCAATGTATGTTGTGTCTCAGGCACATTGTCTTCAAGGAACACTTCTATTGATTCACGTTATGTCCCTGACATATTTTTTTGGCGTTCTCTTGATGAACATTACATGAACCCAACTTTTGCCCTGTGTAAGGCCCTGTTTCACACCCTTTTCCCGTTGGTGTTGAAACCTTCAACGAGCTTGTTTCTGGCTTCTTTCATCTATGATACCAATCGCCACTTATAGAAAAATTCTGAAGAGCTTCTCGAAACTTCATTCTTGACTAGTTTCAACTTTGATACCAATTGTTACAACCATAAAGCTTTGGTGTTATAGTCTTGCCTAGACTTTGGGGATCGTGTGACATCACTCAAATTTTGTCCCAAGGACTTGGTTTCCCAAGGCTACTCTTTGGTGGACTATGCCTCTTCACTCATGACATGCCCATACCTTCTGCCATGGGTTACCCATTATTTATGACAAACTTGCTCAACCTACACTTGTACTTAGACTTGATTATGTGTGTATTCTATACTTCACCACTTTAGTAGTTAAACAACCAAAAGACCAAACCACAACACAAGGTATTGGGTAGGTTCCCAAACCAAGCACTAAATAAGTCTTTATTGAGTGGAAAAGTTACAACGGGTGGTCCCAAAAATAACTAGAACCTCATGTACAAAGGGAGTGTGGCATTCAACCTAGTACTTGAAATACAACAAACAAAACCCTTTAAGCATTCCATCCCAAAATTTCTCAGTTCACTTGTAGTTGCTTCTGTCTCTCATGAATCCTGCTACTTTAACATGTGTGTTCACTTGGGTGTTCTACCTCAACACTCCTTCCTATTGTAGAGCTTTTTACTCTTTGCCTTAGATATTTGGTTGGAATACTTGTGGGTCTCCTCCTCTCTTCTTAGATTTTGTGCACCCAACTAAGATATATATGAGGTGTGACTCCATCTTCCTCATAAGTGGGTGCCCAATCCTCCCTATGGATGACACCTCTTCTAAGGGACATGTTCTTTGGGAACCCCTAAGGAAAGTGGGCACTCTCTTGATGGTTGGCTTAGAGTCCCATCAATAACTCTTTTGACCTAGTTTCCAACACTTGAGCACTTCTCTCGTCGCTTCTCTTGAGCACAAATTAGTCAGGTGCTCCCCTTTACCAACTATTTTTCCCATTTTTTGGCAAGCACCTAAGCCCTGTGTCCAAAAACTTGAGTCTCATGTTGATGACGTCCACATATACATGACATGTTGTAGAACCATTTTGACCCTCTCGAGGTGCCTTAACACCATGCTTTGGGAAAATGGACCAGATGAAATCTCTTCCACTTTAATGCTTGTCGAAGCCTTCTCTTCTAAAGCCTTTTGTTGATTGTTGAAGTCCCTTGTTGAAGCCTCTTGGTTGCTTGCCTCATTGCTAAAATATATGTTCCCATGCTTGATCCATCATGTGCCCAAATGTGCCCAAATGTGTCGATCCATCTTTTTCTTGCATCGATTGCCAATGGACTCAAGCTACTGATGGATGAGCTAGTTAGGTTTTGTCGCTTGCTAGAAGGCAAGGACATTACAAATAGGTTGTTGATGATTGTAACTTAAATATTTTAGAACAATAGGTTGTTGATTGAGTTATTTGTAGAAGAACATTAAATACTTTCCTTTTATTTATTTTTTTATTTGTCATTATTTTGGTTTTGGTCAAACAATCTTTGTTGAAATTGTGGTTTATAGTTGATGGAATTGTTATTTTTAATATAGAAATATATTCAATATGCTTAAACACCCCATCGCAATCGACTCATGCAATGTTATCATTTTATATTTGCGATTCCATCAATCTAAAATTATTTCTGCTATATTTTAGGCAAAATTACCAATTTCCCCTCTTCTTATTATGAGTAACTGAAAAAGGGACAAAAAAATGGCCTCAAATAAAGCCTCTCCATGCACAACTATATGTTATTTAATAAATATGTTTTGTCTCTTTGCAACACATTTGTTTATTTAACATGTCATGAGTGGAAACTAACGCAACCAACACTCATTGTTATCATGTGTCATACATGTCAGCTAACATTGATATGTGCAATTTATTCAACATTTTCACCAATATTGTCTAATTTTGTATTCATTTTTAATTCAAGAAAAAATTCATAATTTCTAATGAAAAATATAATTGAAATTACATTCTTTAGATATCAAAGCATTGTGACCATAGAATAAATCTCTAGTTTCATAACCAAATTATATGTTCACATATAGGATAAACATCACAAAACAAAAAGCATATCATGAAATTCTCCATAATGTTCAACATAATAAAACTACACACAGTTCCAATTAGTCAAATAACGTGCGGAAAAACACATCATAAAAGGTGCTCCATAATGATGACATTAAGATTAGCCATCTAAAACCATCTTAGGAAATCCAAAGAACTAAACAAAATTGGATCTCTACTTCAAAAATCAAGAAGAAAGATAAAAGGTAGAAGAAATAACTCCATCAAAGCTTGCCCTAAGAAGAGATCTACAAACCCTCAATAAATTCTTTAACCACCGAATAACCAACTTCAACATGGAAGCCACCTTCAAGAGCTTGTGAATAATTTCATTTAACTTCCTAAAAACATGAGTGATTGAGAGACAATCAAAGGTATATGCAATTGCAATCACTTTTAGTTTCTGAAATCTCCGATTCATCCCATTTACCGCTAATGAAGAATCCCCGTACCATGAGAGATTCGTACAAATCTTACCATCAACAAGGAAAAACAACAACTTTAGTGCCAACAATTTAACAATATTGTTTATTCTACACTTCTAAAAAACAATGTAAAAAATAAATACCAATCCTTTGAGCACCACTCAAAGTTGAAGAGTCTTAACTTGTTCCATTAAAAAAAACCAACTTTGAGTTATCAATAAACAACTCTTCTATCACCCTTGAAGTCCTTTGGAAATAAATTATTTCTTGGAAATTTTTGTTTATAAAGATCTTTAAAAATGAAATTATATAATAATAATAATAATAATAATAATAATAATCAATTGTAATTATAGGCTCTTAATTAATTTTCAATTTAAAATACAATAGCCATAAGTGTTAGCTCAAGTTGTCATGAGTTAGATGTAATATCTCTTTGCCCAAGTTGGGGAGGTCATGGATTTGACTCTCTCAATCCTCTTGAGGTAGTCTCTGTAACAAGGTTGACATTTTACCTCATTTATCATCCATGAAATACAAGGAAGTACTTGAAGGGTTTTCTATGAGGCTATTTCTTGGAAACACTATTTATAATGCAATAAGTTGTTATAAATGGACGGATTAATTATTGTCCATANGGGGGGGGGGGGGGGGGGGGGGGGGGGGGTGCGGTCCTTATTGACCTTGATGGAAACACACTATTAACATATCACGAGGGTTTGGAATATTCACAAATAATCAGATTGAGGCTTATGCTATGTATACCTTTTAAAATTCTACTGAATTAACAATGTGATGATCTTTGGCCATTCACTTCTAATGATCAAGCAAATCAAGCATAAGCCTAAGAAGAAAAAACTCTTCAGAGCGGACTCCTTGAACGAATTGATTGGAATCTCAACAACTTGGAAAGTGTTAAGATATTTCATGTCAAAAGGGTTAATAATATCATAGCTGATCGAAAAGCCAATGATGTTGTTTATATTGATAAGGGGTTTTGATTAAAAACAAGGAACCCTGAAGTGGCAATGGATCCCCTAAATTCGTTTTGAGTATGATCAAGTTATTGAATTATATCCCACCATTAGTTATGAAGTTAAGCACCCCTAGCATTAATTCATGTCATAAAGGATGGGAGGGACTCCTGTATGTTTTCTCTCGATCCCAACCATACAAGTCATATCAATTGGAAAGTGTGCGGTAAAACAATAACACCCTTGTGTGCCATGAGTTCTTTCAATTAGTTGAATGATGCTCGATGAGGTCGCTCCTTTATAGCTTTAGTCTTCTAGTTTTGGCGCATAGGTGGGATTTTTCTTGGTAGTTTGAAGGTCTATGATGGTAGTTTAATTGGAAATGGAGGCAATGTAGATTGGTTTAGGACCTCACATTCAGAGTCAAGTGTGCCTTGGCTCTTCATGGTGTTTGGTTGAGGTAGGGGTGATATATTTATTGTGTTAGTTTTCAGTGGTTTGGTTTAGTTTCCATCTTTTTTGTGTGGATGGTGTTGTTAAACTACTAGATTGGGAGAGACAATAATGTGTAATTCTTTGGTTGTAGTTTGCTTTATGCAATGGTGTCGACAGGATTAGGGCAGGTTTTGTGGGACCACCTATTCATAGGCAAATCTTAAAGGTTCTTATGGCTTCCCTAAATCCTATCTCATTGGATATAGAGGGGCTAAGGGAGTTAAGGTGCAACCTTAAGCACATCAAAAATATTCTTGATGGGGTTTGTGAGACAATCGACCATCTTAACCAATAATTGGAGCAAACGAGAAAAAGTTGGACATGTTAGAAAGCATTGTTAAGAAATATGGTGAGAAAATTGATAAGTTGTTAAGGAACATGGTGAGAAAATTAATAAGCTAACTACTGATACATAGATGCACTACCATATGGTGTTCTCTAGTTCAAAGCACGATGAGGAGAATACAACTAAACAAACAAAAATCAGTGTCATTGAACCACTATCATCTCATAACACCTTTGCACTTTCATGGAGATCATTTCATGGAGGAAGGTGAAAGTGGCCATCGTTTTATTTAATCCTTTTTTATTATCTAAATGCCCTTTCCATGTTTATTGTTATTGGGATAATTTATTAGGCATTATACCTATAGACTAATCTATATGGATTTTTTTTTGAACAACTTATGTATTAGTTATGAAAGTTTTTGCTGTACAAACTTAGTTGATGTAAACATTTTTGAATAAGCATATAATTATATTGTTTAACTTTGTTTGGTATCCCAGACACCCTTTTAATATAATTTTTATCCTTTCTTAAGAAAACAATTATATTAGGGGTGGCAGGTGCGGGGGGGATCCTTTTGGATCCCAGGGGACATGTTGAACAAACCTTCGCTTGGGACCTTGGACATAGGACCAACAACGAGGCCGAGTAGTTGGCGCTCCTACAGGGATTGCAAACATTAGCCAACAAAGACCTCTCCAAGATTGCGATTTTCAGAGACTCTCGACATGTTATATACAAGATGATTAATGGATGCACCACTGACTCCATTCAATGCCGTCGCCTGCATGACAAAATCATTCCTCTCACGACTAAGTCCTATGAACTTTTCCACATCCTTTGCACAAATAATTCAGCAGCGGATGCCTTGGCAAACATGGGGGCCTCCCTCCCCCAAGGCCAAATTAGTCTGAATGGTCAAGTTCCTTACCCCAATTATATTCCCTAATGGTTTTCCGTGATTCATGTTTTTACCCACATGGTATTTTGTTTTCTCCCATTACAAATCTTGAAGGGCCTAATGCTCTCCTTAAAGGCCTCATTGATGTTCTCATCCATTATACCCCTTATCTCTCCAACCTTAATCACTCTACCCTTCTTTCCCCTTATCCCTCCATCTCTCCTCACTTCACCGCCTCGTGCCCTCCATTCCCCGCTGGCATCCATCATGCGCACCTTCCCGAAGGGTCTCCAGTCTTTAAGTGCTGTCCTGCCTCTCTCCATCCTCCCGCTGCGTGGACTCATCACAGCACACACCTTCCCTCGGTCTATGCAGGATTTATTGCTTACCTTCCCTGGGTTAATTACCTCCTCCTCTCGCACGCTCCAGGTCTTTTCGCTCCCTTCACTATGTCTTCCCCTCGAAGTTGCTCCCAACCTCATTTCACTCCTGGTCTTGGCTCTGTCCGATATGTGATATCTCCAGAATGCATCCTCTTGGATGTCATTGCAGGAGTCGACGAAGGTTGGTTGCAGGAAATCCCGTGGGAAGCTCTCCCTCTCACCAGAACTTTCGTGAAGGAAAGACTGGCTCTCGCAACCTTCTCCACCTATTCTTGCAGTACCCTTTCTAGAACTTCGCTATGGTTTTTGAACATTGACTCCGGTCCCAACCTATTCATCGATGCACAGCCCTCCATTGCTGAAAACAATTCGATATTGGGCTGTCACTGTTCAAGGTGGAAAGAAGGTGCAGTTGGCACATTATCCTGCCGAAGCAAGATTGACTGAGACTCCCTCCTGCGGGAGCTAAATACTCTCAAGCTGATTCTTAGTGGTCTCTCTGTCAAGAAATAGTCCTACGTGGTTGCAGGTACAGTTCGTGCTCTCCATAGCAATTTCTCCCGTATTGAAATTTCTCCCGGACAAGGTAGAATGTCGCAGGCTAACGAGAACGCTGGCATAGCGGATTTGAAGAAAAACCTCAGGCACCTCTACGAAATGATGGCCATAGGCATAATGGACAACAAGGAAATTGCATAGGAGGTCAAGAGCATGGGGGAAGTGGTCAGCTACACATCTATGCAAATCAGTAATCATGATGCAATGATTGATGACAATGAGAGTAACCTCAGGGAAATGATGGGCAGGGTGGACAGAATTCAAGAAGACCTACAACGCTTGATTAACATGAATCAATGTAGCAAGGCCTTCGAAACCCCAGCAGCTGCAGTGCACCCCATGGAGGAGGAATCAGTTGTTCAGCCTATGAAGCCTTCAGGCAATCCTTAAATGGTTTTTTAAAAGTTTTTATGTTTTATTGTCTTTTACTTTGTAGGCAGTTTATAAGGGTATACACTACCCCATGCACTAGATGTTTTGTAAATACTCTCTGTGGAGTTCTTTGGTCATCCCCATGGACCAGTTTTGTTTTCTGCATTTTTGAACTGCAAGAACTCTCCGTTCCTGCTCTTATTTTGTAATGAATGGTTGTGCACAGCGTGTTTTATAAAAACCTTTCTTAGTTTCTGTTAAAAAAAAAAGAAAACAATTATAATTAAATTGATATATCAATTTTAAAATTATTTTGCATAACGTAAGTGATTATAACCCAACCCTAGTTATTTGTTCCTCGAAAACTACAATGCACAAATAAATTGAACAATAAAAATATACCTTCAAATCAATTTCTTTCTCGAACTTGAAAACTTTGAAAAACATAGCCTATTCTTAATCTCGTGGACGTTAAAATATTTCATTCACATAAGCAAACGGATTGCATTCAATCTTGCAATGTTATATTTATAGCCGCATCGTCACCCTTCTTTGAAAGTCTTGGTCACGCGCTGGGGATTGGACAGGGGACCAATGCAAAAGCAGAACTACTTGGCCTCTGGACAGTTCTGCTCTCATCCCAAATGATGGGTATACCTTTGTCCCGCATTTTTGGTGACTCACAAGTCATTGTCAACTGGGCAAACGGTATTTCCGCCCTTTTCCCACCAGAGCTCTTCCACTGGTGTAGGGAATCTCAAAAGCTTCTTAAAAGCTTCATTGATCTCTCCATCATTCACATCTATCGGGAATTCAATGAGATTGCAGATCGTCTTTCCAAACAAGCACTCATGTACTCCCCTGGATTTGGGTGTTTTCACGAATTTTTTGATGACCATTTGGTCTATAGTGATTCTTATTAGCTTTTCTGAGTGTATATGGGGTATTTTGCCCTATCTTTCCAGATATACACTGTATGTTTGACAGAGTGCTTCTTTGGCCTGCAGCGCTGCTCTCATGTATCCTGATAGATGGGGATGATGATGGATGATCATCTTCATGATGAAGCGGATTTCTGATGGGAACACATGTTTTTGTACCCTCTTCCCCCTGGTTGCAATTCCATGTGTTTCTCATTTGCCATGATGTATTATTGTTGATGTACCCCTTTTTGGGTGGCTGTTAAAAAGGCCCTTTGATTCTTAATAAAGAATATCAAGGACTGATTTTTTTTTCCAAAAAAAAAAAAGTCTTGGTAAGGGTTTCGACATTTTGCTTACAAAGTCGACAATATCAACCAAAGCGATTCCATCCACATTCACTTGGGACGGAGGTGGCTTACAATCTTCGATATGCTAATTTAAGAGAAATGAATGAAATGGTTATTTTTGTCTATAAATTTAGAAAAATCGCCCCCCCAAAACTGCGCTTCAGAAAAATGAAATCTTGGCTTGTGCGTTGTGACTATTGAGCTGGGGGTAATTGTACTGCTGCAATAAAAAACAAAGTTCGTGACAGGATTGGGAGGAGAAAAAGTGTTTGATGGCTAAACCCTCGGGCTTCTCGTCACACTGGTTCGGGAGAAGGAGGCGCAGGTTCCCGTCAAGGACATTTGTGCGATTCTTTGCTTTTATAGCTATCATGGCAGTCTTGCCACCGATTTTCTTTCATCTCAGATTGAAGCGACATGAACAGGTATATCCACATCGTGGATTTGGATTTTTTTTGGTTCACAATGATGCAAATTCTCACCACCAAAGTTTTATAACCAGTTGCCCAGTTTTGAGAAAAAATGAAAGCTCATGGGTCCACACGTTTATGTCTGGTGGATTATTATTCTAAGGGCTATCGATCACTGCCAATTAGTAAAAATACAACAAGTTCTGGTTCATTTTGCGCAGAGTTTTATGAATGATAAGATTCACCCAAACTCAGTAATTTCATTCATTTTCAGTGATTCAGAAAATACATTCACACGGAGTCTTTTTTCTTTGGCGAGGTATACGTGTTTTTCCTCTTTGACCTGCTGAGAGCTATAAAACCCACTCCGGATCATCGTCGTAAACCATTTTAATGTGGAGCCTATCAAAGTGAAGCAACTTCTACATATGATTACGGTTTTATGCCCACTGGTGTTTGAACATGGGTTGTCATTGTGGCGATGTCCTATTTCAACCACTAAAACACCACCCACCGCCTGACAGAAATACATTCGCTGGAACTTCAAGAAATTGATGTGTTACAATACATGAAGCAACTTCCACATATGATTACGGTTTTATGCCCACTGGTGTTTGAACATGGGTTGTCATTGTGGCGATGTCCTATTTCAACCACTAAAACACCACCCACCGCCTGACAGAAATACATTCGCTGGAACTTCAAGAAATTGATGTGTTACAATACATTTTACTCTAATTATGTTCAGATATCGGGTTCTGAATGGGTTTCATTTTGTGTCCAAGGGTTTCTGTGAAGCTTAATGCAACAATTGACCAATTTTATAAAGCTTAGGCCATGTTTGTAATATCCCAAATACTGATATTCTACTGTTCTACTAAGGCTAGTTTTTACAATCAAGTCTTGCAAAAATATTGAATTTAAAGGTGCATGCAAGGTGTCGTGTCAATGGCCCTAAATTATAGCTGAACTAGGGCAAAGATTTGCAGGAAGAAGGTAAACACTTACTACTGATAAAATGTTCCGAGTCCTTCAGAAATATGATGCATGGACGAGAGCTGGATGATAGTGCTCCTCCTCTGGGTTTGACGCCCAGCTGCACATGTGTGCTCTCCTTAGGCTGAAGGTGACGTTTTTGGAGAAGGGATGGTCCGAAACTTTGTAGAACTATTGGTCTTCACCTGCTGGAGAGATGGACTGCCACATCCAGAGATTTGGCCTCCTCTAAGTGCCCTAGCGAATTATTTTACCTCCTTGGTGCTCACGCCCCTTTCATGTCTGATATGATGGTAATTGCCCCGGCTAAGCAAATTGGAAGCTGATAATCACTCGGTGCCGTGGGATGAGCCTGTCGAGAAAGAGGAAGCCGACATGCGGAGGAAAAACCGGGTTTTGGGGTCCCAGCGAATCCTTCTGGGATTCTTACCTATTTTCCAATTGCAAAATGTGAACACTGCAAATAATCCTTCCGAGTATACTGGATCACGGATGTATAAGACGAATGTCGTTGATAAACCTAGATGGTTTATCCTGAAAGAGACTAGGGCAGATATTTCACTGCCGAACCCTCGTTAGTTGAAGATGCCGTCTTCAACCCCAACTGTCGCGGCTGCATGCTGTGCTGCTACTTAAAAGATCCAAATCAACAACAATAATAATAGATAAATTCTTTGGTCCAATAACCCTTATTAAACAGAATAACATGTACTTTTAGGGTTTGCTTGTCACTTTTAGGGTTTACGCTTCGCTTTTGCATGCATGTAATTCTAATTTCACGTTAACTTTTACACTGAAGAAATAAGGCCTGCATGCTCTGCATGTTTTAGGATATGAACTCTGATGGCCTTCTTACTACACTGATGACTTAATAATACTGAATTGATGTACCTTTATGCTCCTAGTGCTATTAGTCCTCAATTATTCCCTTTTCTTTAATACCTGCTCGAACCTATGGGAATAAGATAGGTTGACGGGTGTCTCATGGTGGTTTAGTTGAAAGAGGACATTACAGTCCTTCCTGCCCAAAATTGCTTGTCCTCAAGCAATCTTCGACCAATATACCGAAATCATCTGTCTTTCTCCATCTTGTCCATTTTTATCAACCAGTTTATTCCGCTGCTGGGTGGCTCTTCTTTTTCTTCGAATTTGTGTTTCTTTTCACCCATGCTTTGTATTCCCTCCTTGTATCTTCTGGGGTACCTGTGAGGATTGAACATGCTAGATTTGGGTCCTTGTCCAAAGTCCCTAGGGCTCATCCTACCTTTGTCTGGAGGTCTACCCGAAAATCCCTTCGCATACCACTGTTCCTTCCTTGAAGTCTTGTGTGTTGGAGTTGGCCATTTCCTTGTTCGAGTCTTGTCCTCATGCCTGAATATGGTTGTCATACCCTTTGCTGTGGTTGACCTTGAAGCTTCATTGGGAATTCCCCTTAGGACTACCCTTTTCCCATCTGGTACCAGGAACTCCATCTCTAATGTTTGGTAATTGGTTGAGTATTTCCCAATTGAGTACAACCATTGTACTCCCAAAACAATGCTTATGTTTGGCACATCTACCACATAAAAGTCGTCCACCAATGTATAATTCCCAAGTTGTACCTGTAACTGAGGTATCCTCTGTGTGCATTTCATCCTGTGATTGCTAGCCATGACAACGACAAAGCCCTCAAAGTCCTCTGTGAGAAATCTTTTCCTCTCTACCCAAGAGGCATCTATAAAGTTGTGGGTGGCCCCACCATCAATCAAAGCAATGGCACGCTGCCCCTGGATACTTCCCCTGATCCTAATAGTATGGAAGGTGGGGACGCCTGTGAGGGTAGCAATAGTGGCACTCTATGGCAATTGTTCCAATTCTGTATTGTGTAGTTCTCCTTCCGGTTTCTGCTCCGACTCATCTTCCTCACTGTTATCTGGAAGTACCTCGATGAGGTGTACCTTCCCTTTACCCATACATCTATGGCCGGGTACCCAAGGTTCTTTGCAATTGAAACATAAGTTCTTCCTTTTCAAATCTCGTCGTGTGTCCTCGTTCAACCATTCCCTCTGTGGGATTATCCTTTCCCTGTTTTTTAAAATATTGGTAGGCTTTTCCTTTATTTTTTTGGGAGACTGGTAGGTTTTTGTGGCGGCTTGTTCTTTGGCATAAAATCTTGTAGGTCCAGAGTCCTATTGATAGCATCTTGCAAAGTAATTGGCCTGTAAGCCTTCACCCATCCGTGGAGTGGCTCGGATAGTGCTTTCGTAAATAGCATAATCAATTGACTCTCTGATATGTCAGATACCATAACTGCAACTCTTTGGAATTCGGATATGAATGTCTCTGCACTGTTTGTCTGCTTGAGCTGAGCAAGATCCTTGAAATGAATCTCTGGGTCCTTCTTATCAAAGCGCTCCATAAGCTTCTGTGTGAAGTCACTGTAGGAAGTGATAGTGTTGTGACCCAATGTCACCAGTCCGTGGTACCACCACTCATGTGCTTCCTTGTCTAAATGTAAAGTAGCCAACTTGATTGAATCTGTCTTTGTCATGGGGTTAAGTTGGAAATAGGTATCTAACTTATGTATCCAAATTTTGGCTGAACAACTGGATGTCCCATCAAAGTTGGGGATAGTCAGTCTCCCGAATGTAACTCAAAATTCTGATTGAATTCTCTATTGAGCCCTCTTGCCCTGTTCCTGCTTTTCATGTTGCAAAAATCTAAGAAAGTCATGGCTGAATGGAACTCATCTCCCAAATCCCTGTATTCCTGTAAGTACGCTCTAAATGGTTCACTAGGTTCTGCTGGCATGACTGGTCCTGCTACTGCATCTGCCAAGAAGTGAGGCATAGTAGGTCTACTGGAAGGTTTGTTTTATATATGGGGTGTGTTTCGCATATTAGTGTATGCATGCCTCCCACTACTACTAGTAGATCCTCTATCTACTGGTGAAAGATGTATACTGCTATGACTTGGTTCTGGTTTCAGAGCCAATCTGTTTATTGCATACAATACTTCTTTCTGCCCTTTGGCTAGGTCATTCAATGCACTTACCAAGCCGCAAAATTCCAACCTATCTTTCTCTTTTCTTGTTGCTTTCCCTCTGTTAGAGTGTATACCTGTTGGGTCCATGTCTGAGTTGGTATCTTCTAACTGGATATCCTCAAATTCTTGTTCCTCAGTGTACCTACTCTTATTTCTCGTATAGGTTACAAAAGTGTCTTCTTCTGTATTCATTTACTTCTCATGTTGAAGCCCATAATTGGCAAGCAACATGCTCTGATACCATTGTAATATCTCAAATACTGGTATTCTATTGTTTTACTATTCTAGGGCTTGTTTGTACAACCAAGTCTTGCAAAAATGCTGAATTTAAAGGTGCATGCAAGGTGCCGTGCCAATAGCCCTAAATTATAGCTGAACTAGGGCAAAGATTTGCAGGAAGAAGGTAAACACTTGCCACTATTAAAATGTTGTGAGTCCTCCAGAAATATGATGCATGCACGAGAGCTGGATGATAGTGCTCCTCCTCTGGGGTTGACGCCTAGCTGCACACGTGTGCCCTCCTTAGGATGAAGGTGGCGTTTTTGGAGAAGGGAAGGTCAGATGCTGTCGAAACTTTGTAGGACTGTCGGTCTTCACTTGTCGAAGAGATGGACTGCCACATGCAGATATTTGGCCTCCTCTAGGTGCCCTAACGAATTATTTTACCTCCTTGGTGTTCACGCCCCTTTTCTGTCTGATATGATGGTAACTGCCCCGACTAAGCAAACTGGAAGCTGATAATCACTCGGTGCTGTGGGATGAGACTGTCGAGAAAGAGGAAGCCGACATGTGGAGGAAAAACTGGGTTTTGGGGCCCCAGTGAATCCTTTTGGGATTCCCAGCTATTTTCCAGCTGCCAAACGTGAACACAATAAATAATCCTTTTGAGTATACTGGATCACGGAACATGGATGTATAAGATGAATGCCGTTGAAAAACCTAGATGGTTTATCCTGAAAGAGACTAGGGCAAATATTTCACTACCGAACTCTCGTTAGCTGAAGACGTCGTCTTCAACCCCAACTGCCATAGCTGCACGCTGTGCTGTTGCTCAAAAGCTCCAACTCAACAACAATAATAATAGATAAACTCTTTGGTCCAATAACCCTTCTTAAATATAATAACACGTACTTTTAGGGTTTGCATGTCACTTTCAGGGTTTATGCTTCACTTTTGCATGCTGTAA
>LPNX010084890.1:118494-135257 GCA_001517045.1 Pseudotsuga menziesii | reverse complement strand
ACCAGTGTTTAATTAATAGTAATCAGGAACTACATAACCAAATCAAGGAGCTAGAAATTGAAAAAAAATCGCAAGAGGAAAGAATCGAAAGAATTCCAATTGATGAACAATCTACTAAAGAACCAAGAAGCACAATCCAGGAAAATACATCCAAAAATCAAATCGAAGAAGTGAAGACAGTTCTCGTCACAGTCCAAAGGAAAGAAGAACAAACAAAACCTATACCTTACAGACATCCTAATTATAATCGTCATTTTGACCAACGACAGGGTCAAAATGAATATTCACAGAAAAATTATGTGGATATGCGAAAATATCGACATACTAAGCAACAATCGAGACAGATCGTTCCACAAAAAGATCTCAGAGCTCCGATAAAAATAGATCTAGGATGGACCACAGGAGATGCTATGCGACAATTCTCTTGGGGAATCCGTAATTCGTATCGGCTCATCTCTTCAAGGGTCGCAAATACAGAATGGAAAGAATTCCGAGATGACAAGATAAATCAGACATAAATGTCAAATACATCTTTGAGGACAAAGATTCCCTTAAGGGGAAGGCAATGTAACAAACATAAAATATATAAATGTTAAAAATAATATTAATAGATAATTATTAATTAATAATAATTAATAATTATCAAAGAGTCATGACTGTAGATTGGAAAGTCACGAATGGACATATATATGTCCAACCATTGTAAATGTATCAATCAATTCATATCATCAATATATATATTATTATGGCTTATCTCATTTACCAAGTTTTCTGGTAATATTATTTCTACAAGCGAATAAATATTCGCTTCACATGCATGCAATTGTAATTTCATGTTGACTTTAACACTGAAGAAATAAGGTCTCCATGCTCCTCATGCTTTAGGATATGAACTCTGATAGCCTTCTTACTACATTGATCACTTAATAATACTGAATTGATGCACCTTTCTTCTCCTAGTGCTATTAGTTCTCAGTTATTCCCTTTTCTTTAATACCCGCTCGAACCTATGGGAATAAGATAGGTTAATGGGTGTCTCATGGTGGTTTAGTTGAAAGAGGACATTACAATGTTCGTGTTGAATTAAGTAGATTATCAACAGAATTTGGCTCTAATTGCTGTATTCAAGATTATCAACAGAATTTGGCTCTAATTGCTGTGTTCAAACTAGGCTTCCAGAATTGGGCGAAGAAAGCTCCATTTGGTTGTAGCACCAGCATAGATCCATCTTAAAGGGGATCTACCAAGCGCCGAGAGGGATCAAATCTTTTGAGGTGCAAATCCTTTTTTAGAGTGGAAATGTTGAGGAAGGGTTTTAATTTATCTAATTTGTGTAGTGTTATATATATGATGATGTAAATGTTTTATATCTCATTTGAGCCGACATGTTATTTTTTTTATAATATTTTTATATTTAAAAAAAAGACACGTGTCAACTCTAGGATGAGCATGAAAGAAGTTACACATCTCCTATTGTGATGTAGAATGCGCCTCTTTGGCGCAATGAGGCTATCATGGACAAATGAGAATGTCATCTTTGCCAACACACTATCCAAGAGGCCCTTCAATACCATGGGCTAATTGACCTTTTACATAAAGTATTATAAAAGTTACATTTTACAAAGAGAGTTACAATTTGAGGATACTTCCACATGCTAGACACAAGCCAACATAGAGGCGCCTATCACTCACTACAAACTTCAACACAAACAATATTTCCTCCCCTAACAAGCTTTGCCCTAGGCTTTTGTTTTCTTTTTACAAATTTCCATAGTGGATATTTGCTTTCTCGCTGTAGTATGGTTATCCGCAACACTGGCAACTCCACCTGCTACAAATGAAACAATAACAACAATAGATGTATTGGGAGGAGGGGGAACAACCCCACGACCCATATTCTTTTTTTTCCTTTGACCTTTAGTAGCAATTCTTGATGATTGAGCTTGTAGTATGAATGGAGAAGAGCATTGATAGTAAAGAACTGACAAACTCGAGAAGTTAAGATCCCTTCAAACCTTCTTTTTTTCTTTTCTTCTGGTTATTAGAGTGACTTCATGAGTGTTTTTTGTGCCAATGTGTATAACGCGTTAGGACATGCTTGGGAAAGATGTTTGACACACATTTGGCACATGTATTGAAACACGTGTTAGATACATTAGGGCAACTTGTCATGTGTGTCATCATGTTCGACATGTTGGCATGTGAAACATGACATGTGCCAAATGCATGCTAGACATGCTAGGGTGATCTGTCATCATGGTTGACATGTTGACATGTGACATATGGGCCTACCCTAGTGTGTCCTGGATCTCTTATTGCAACTTGATTGATTGGTTTGTATGCCATGATGTATTTTTTAATGCAATTATGTTATATAAGTTGCATTTTAAAATGCAATTTGTATATATGCAATATACATGTCTATAGTTTGACCTATTTGGTTATTGCTTGTATCAAGAGTGGGTTTTTTGTGGAGGCCTTCATTAAATTGCAATTTTAGACTTTAAAAAATATTTATGAAATCATTACGAGTTATCTTGGGATCACATATTACCCATCAGTGAATATCTTTGTTACTTTCTATTGGCACAATGAGATGAGATGATTTTGGTTGTAAAGCTAGTGTTAACAATGAGAACAATAAGACTACACTAAGATTACATATCATAAATATGCAAGTTCATGAAGTTTGTCATTTCAATCCAGCTTGAGCTTAAATTTACGATGAAGATTATAAGTGACACTGACAATGATCGACTATATTAGATGGACACCTTAGTGCCACATCCCATGTTTCTTTTCATCGATTTCAAGTGCTATGAAAATATTAGTTCATGGTTCTTGTATGCCTCCCAAGACCACCCAAGTAGGGCTTCTTACCCTTGGACACTCTTTGGATGACATCATAGATAGAGCAACGTATCCTATTCAATCATTGATTCTATTGTTGCCTTACTCCGCAGGTAGGTGAGAAAAATCTCAAATCACTAAACATGGCCTTGGGGGCAAGTCTCGAGTCAAGTGCAACTATCACAACAACACTCGACTCCTTTGTATAGGCCAACTCCTAGACAAAGCCAAGGTTGGTAGATCCTAAACAAAATATTTAAGGCTGATTGTTTCCAGAAGCAATTTAGGATTTAATTATAAAAAATGAAATGACAAATTAATCTAATAGGTTTTTGAAAATAAAGACTTAGCAAAAGCATGATAATATCCAGGACCACCTAGCATTCACAACATGATATATGATATATAAATTTGAGAGACCAGTGCTTGTAAGCGAAAGTTAGTGATCTAATTATTACTTGCAAGTGCGGAATATTTAAAGCTAATTTTACCAATTGAAAAGGGAAGATGTTTTAATATATGAGATTGATTGTCACCTGAAAGGAAATTGATCTAATTACTAGGGTAAGTTCTAGACTAGATTGCAGTTAGTACAAACTGAAACACCAAATGGAAATGTGGCTTAATTACTATTGATGTATGAATTGAGGACAAAAGAGTAAAAAATCTGTGATTGATTTTGAAATCCCAAGTGAATGCGATTTAATCTAGAATCTGGATTAGTGAGGTAGGCAGAGTCGAGATACACTTGCTTCACAAGCAACACTAAAAACCATTAGTGTCCAACAAGTACCAAGATGGGGTTCAAATTAACTCAGGGATCTCGGGATTCCAAGGTACACCTTAGTTGCATTGAGGGTGTAGAACTTGGATCCATCTGCTGATTGAACATAAAAGCTTAATTAGCTTGTTTGTAACTCTAATCTACACTAAGAAACACTTGCATGAAAAAAATAACAAAAACACAAAAATGACTGGTGGGTAGGGGGGATGTGACACTACTACTCTACCAGGCTGACTACAATTTGATTAAATCAGCCTTTAGAAGCACTTAGCGACAACATTCAAGCTTACAATATTAGAAAAATATGGGTGAAAAGAGAACATGAAAATGCCTCTTTAGATGAGTTGACTAGGATGGACTATTGGGCAGTCAAGGCTGCTTCCTTGGATTGTGTGTTTGCTGTCCAAAAACAACGAGCAAAATGTCTCGAACAACAATAGAAAATGGTGGGAAATTTGCTCCTTAGTTGCTTCAAAAAGTGAGTTTTACCTGCACAGTCAAAGAGAAACTTGTAACCACTTGTTAGGGGGTTAGTACAACAAATCAATAACGATTTGAGTGTTGGTAACATGCTGTTTATTGACTGTACGAAGAATGGACAACGAGCTAAAAGGTGCAAAAATTGAAATAAAACACAATTTTAGGCAAATTTTAAGTACCAGCCTAAGTGCATGAGAGATTAGACTTGATTACAATGCTTAGAAATGCTTGTACTTTTAGATCTACTTAGGATAAAGACTTTTAACAATGTAGATCTATATGCATGTTACATGCAAGCTATTAGAATGATTGTAGCTTTAAACAAAACCGAACAAAATTTGAAGAGTTTTTCCTTTTCTTTGAAGCTTGGAGGGTTGAAGAAGAAGAGAAGAGGATGCCAAGGAGTGGGCAATGGAGTCACTTAGGCCTCAATCTTTAAGGAGCTTGCTTTGAATTTGTTCAAGAGAAGAGAGGTGCTCAAGGTTTGCTTTGATTTGCTTGAAGTTGTTGTTGTAAATGTAACTTAGGAAGATATTTTGTTGTACATTATTATTGTATTTCATTGTACCCTCGTCGGAGATGTTTTTCCTTCATTTGGGATGTCATTATTATGTTTGGTCATTGAGGTAAAACCTTCGTTGTAAGTCGGGGCAGTAGTCTCCAGGATAAATATAATAAAATGTATTTTTGAGTCTCCTTAGGAGAAGTTGGCCCTGCAAGGTTAGGATGTTGGCCCAGTTAGGTTTTAGGTCAGTCACTTGATGTGTATAAATGGGGAGACGCCCTCCCTCATTTACACACACACTCACTCACTCTCAAGTTCGCATAAGAGAGGGAGAGAGGACAAGTTCGCTAGAGGAAAAAGAGAGAGAGCTGCAAAAGACTTCTTATTCTTGGGTTTTTCCATCTTGTGATATTGTATTAGTGATGGAACTATTCTGAGGAAGTTTGCGGGGTTTTCTCCTTGATGGTTTCCCCGATGAAAATCTTTGTGTCTTGTGTATCTTGATGTGCTTGTTATTCTTTCAGTTAAAAATCCTAATCACTTTGAATTAAAGTAGAAACTCTAACATGGTATCAGAGCTACTTTGAAAGAAGGCATTGTGCAATAACGAGAAACTAGGGCTTCCTAGTTTAAGGTCTTCTCTCCACAGATTATCAAGAAAAGAGGGCTAGTCTAACTCATCCTAGGAGGGCGCATCTTTTGGAGGAAGCATAATCAAATTTGAAGAAGTTTCATTTTTGACTTAGACACTAGTGCCGAGAGAAACTAGGGCATCAGATTTTTGGAGTTTCCTTCCACTGGATTTGGCAAAGGATCGCATTGAACAACTCACCTCAAGGAGGTGCATCTTTCCATCCAGACAGAATCTCAAGATTCCAAGTTTGAAAAATTATGGTTTCTTTGTGGAACCCTAGGTGAGCTAGCTCCAGAACCAGGTGGAGCATCTCAAATTGGTAAGATCTAAATCTCTGCTATTTCCATTTGAGGTTCTCATTTCAAAATGACTCACCGCACCCAGCTTGATGATAAACTTGGGGGAGCTGACAACTTTCGAGCATGGAAGTATAGGATCTCCCTGTTCCTTGAAGAAAATGATTTGGACAAGTATATCAATGAGGAAGTTCCAACTCCAGAGGGAGATGAAGCTAAGGCTATCGACAAGAAGAACTTGGTCAAGGCCAAGAGAATCATTGCAGATTCTATTAAGGATCATCTCATCCCTCATGTGTCATCCTTGAAGACACCTAAGGAAGTATTTGATGTTTTGACGAAGCTATTCGAAGGAAAGAACATCAATCAAAATATGACATTAAGGAACCAGCTCAAGAATGTGAAGATACAAAATTTTGAGATTATGCAATCATACTTCACAAGGGTTGCCCAAATCAAGGAACAACTTGAAGTAGTTGAAGAGAAGGTATAAGAAGGAGAGATTGTTACGACCATCTTGAATGGTCTTTCAAGATCATGGGATTCATTCATTCAAGGAATATGTGCCAGAAAGAAGCTGATCACTTTCAACAGACTTTGGGAAGAATGCACACAAGAAGAAGCTCGAATCATAACAAGAGAAGAGAAGATGGGAGCAATTGAAGATCAAGCTCTCACAATTCACACCAGAAGAAATCACAGAAGGAGGGAGGACCATCATCACAAAAGACAAAGGAAACCCTGAAGAGATCTATCTAGTGTTAGATGCTACACGTGATGAAAAGGGACACTACTCCAGAGATTGTCCCAGAAACAAAGGCTCCTCCAACAAGAAGTCCAACAAGAAAAGACATCATGCTCACATCGCTGAAGATGATGAACCAAGGAAAAGAATCAGAGAAGAAAGAGTTGATCCTTCAAGTGACGAAGAATATGTCTTAATCTCAACACTCACGGGCACTATCACACATGGAAGCAATGATTGGCTTGTAGATAGTGGGGCATCCAAGCACATGACGGGATACAAAGAATCTTTCATCACTTTATCTGAGCATGATTCACCTCACAAGGTGAAACTTGGGGATGACTATCAATACCCCATGAAAGGAAGTGGAGAAGCTTCCTTCAAACTAGACTCCGACAAATCCCCGAAGATGAAAGATGTTTTATATGTTTCGGGATTGAAGAAGAATCTTCTCTCCATCTCTGCACTAGATGCAAAAGGAATAAGGGTTGCATTTGTAGATGGCCAAGTCCTAATGTGGCCAAAAGGAAAGACAATAGATGATGCAATAGTAATTGGAGAGCAAGAGGGAGGCTTGTACAAGTTGAAGGGACAACCTGAACAAGCATTGGTTCATGACTCCATAGAACCAATGAACTATGGCATAGAAGGCTTGCGCATGTGCACTATAGGGCACTACCTATTGCAGGCAAAGTAGTTTCAGGACTTCCAGAAATCCAAACAAAACATAAAGGCATTTGCAAGGGATGTGCACAAGGAAAGAATGTATAGAAGGCGTTTCCCAGCAGTGAAAGTAAAGCAAAAGGGATATTGGAGATAATCCGCTCAGATGTATGTGGTCCCTTGTCTTCCAACTCACTAAGCGGGTATGTATATTATGTTTCCTTTATAGATGACTTCTCCCGTAAGACTTGGATATATTTCTTGAAAAGTAAAAATGAAGTATTCAACAAGTTTAAGGAATTCAAAGCCTTGGTTGAAAATCACAGTGAGAGGAAGATCAAGACTCTACGATTAGATAATGGCGGAGAATTCACCTTGGAAGAATTCAAGGGACTTTGCAGAGAATCTGGGATTAAGAGGGAGTTGAGCACTCCCTACAATTCTCAATAGAACAACGTAGCAAAACAAAAGAATAGAACAATAATGGAAGCAACAAAAGTAATGCTACATGACCAGGATCTTCCAATGCACTTATGGGCAGAAGCAACAAGGACAATTATGTATGTACAGAACCGTACACCTCATCGAGTATTAGACAACAAGACTCCCGAAGAGGCTTTCTCAGGTGAGAAACCATAAGTTAACCATCTTAGGATATTTGGCTGCCTAGTATACATACACATACCAAAGGAAAAGAGGACCAAGTTAGATCCTTCAGGAAGGAAGGGAATATTCGTAGGATATAGCGACCCTTCAAAGGCCTATCGAATATACTTCCCAGGATTTAAGAAGATCGACATCAACATAGATGTAACATTTGATGAAGACTCAACATACTGTAGATCAAGAAAACTACCTATTGAAGAAGTTGAAACAACCAGAGTTAGAAACACTACAATGGAAGAAGTAACTTCAAAAGACCATGAAGACCATGACATGACAGAACCACAAGAACCTGTAGAACCGCTTCGTGAGAAGAACTCCCACAAAAGAAGACTAGCATGGGCACACGAATTAATACAAGATGCAGAGAAGTATGGCGCTCCAAATGGGATGCATAGAGAAAGCAAGAGACCTAGACCATACACCAACTATGTGGCCTTGCTATGTGACATCATTGATAAGGAACCTTCCAACTACGAAGAAACAACAGAAAAGAAAGAATGGAAGGATTCCATGATCAAGGAGTACCACTCGATTATGAAGAATGATGTCTGGGAGATAGTTCCGAGACCATAAGGGAAGTCGGTTGTGACTTCAAAGTGGATCTACAAGATCAAGCATGTGTCAGATGGTAGCATTGAAAAACACAAGGCAAGATTTGTGGCATGTGGCTTCTCCCAAAAAGAAGGCATAAACTACGAGGAGACATTTGCACCTGTAGCAAGATACACTTCCATCAAATCTATACTTGCATTGGCTGCAGCAATGAAATGGAAGGTACGCCAAATGGACGTCAAGACAACATTCTTGAATGGTGTAGTTGAAGAGGAAGTGTACGTGGAGCGACCACTGGGATTTGAGACACATGATAGATAGACTCATGTGTGCAAGTTAAAGAAAGCCATATACAGATTGAAGCAGGCACCTAGGACATGGTACGACAAGATTGACAGCTTCCTGATGAGCTTAGGCTTTACCAAGTGTAAAGCAGATTCCAAACTTTACTTCAATGTTGAAGGCGGAAGATCGGTGATATTCCTGCTATATGTCGATGACTTGTTTCTGACAGGTGAGGATGAACTCATTGCTAATGCAAAGAGGAGGCTTGCCGCTGAGTTCGAGATGAAATACCTTGGGATGATGCATTACTTTTTAGGCATGGAGGTGTGGTAGAGTGCGGATGGGATCTTCCTTGGCTAAGGAAAGTATGTCTTGGAGATTCTGAAGAGATTTAAATGTTGGACTGCAAGGCAATGGCCACACCTTTGGCATCGAACTTGAAGCTATTGTCTGATGCTTCATCAAAGTTAGTTGATGCCATGATGTATCGACAGATGATTGGTTCGTTGATGTACCTGATGAACACGGGGCCAGACATATGCTTTGCCGTGAAGACCTTGAGACAATTCTTGACGGATTCGAGACATGTTCACCTGATTGCTGCAAAACATGTAGTAAGTTACCTGAAGGGTATAGTTGAGTATGGGCTCAAGTATAAAGCAAATCAGAAGATTAACCTGCACGATTATGTTGATTTGGATTGGGCAGGCAACGCCATTGATATGAAGAGTACTTCGGGATGCTGCTTCAGTTTAGGATCCGATTTGATCTCCTGGTTTAGTAGGAAGTAGTCATGTGTGGCGTTGAGTACAACCAAAGCAGAGTATGTTGCAACTTATTCGGCCAGTTGTGAGGCAGTATGACTTTGGAAGCTATTGTCTGATTTGTTTGATCTCGAGTTAGAGGCGACTTGTATCTTTTGTGACAACCAAAGTTGCGTGAAATTGTGGAAGAACTTGGTGTTCCATGACAAGTCGAAGCATATTGAGATCAAGTATCACTATATCCGAGAAATGGTGCAAAGAGGAGCAGTAAAGTTCCAGTATGTAGCGACAGATGAGCAGATAGCTGACGTATTGACCAAGCCGTTAGCCAAAGTGAAGTTCGAATACTTCAGAGAGAAGCTTGGTGTCATCTAGATCGAGGTCCCTAGAAAGAGGGAGTGATGAGTTCTCGCATGGTGGTAGATGCAGGTGGTCCTTAGGACGTAATGCACCTGGGGTGCTTTTGGCGTACTCTTATGCTGGAGAGAATGAAAGACCTAAAGATGCAGATGCACTAGAGCGAGTTCTTGCATGGTGGAAGATGTAGGTGGTCCTTGGGATGTAATGCACCTGGGGTGCTCTTGACGTGCTCCCATGCTGGAGATGAGGAGAAGTCCACTGGTCACAAAAACACATGGTGTGCGCCTAGCTAATTCTTGCATGGTGGTAGACGCAGGTGGTCCTTGGGACGTAGTGCACCTGGGGTGCTCCTGGTGTGCTCCCGTGCTGGAAGAATGCGGGCTAACCGTTGAGAGACGTAATTCACCTGGGGTGCTCCTAGGCGATTCTCACATGGTGGAAGACGCAGGTAGTGCACCTAGGCGATTCTCACATGGCGGAAGATGCAGGTAGTGCACCTAGTGTGCTCTTGGCTGTTAAATTTTAGCATTTGCATATATTCTTTAATTTTGCAGACTGTAAGATAGATAACATTAAGACAAGTGTAGTAGATAAACAAAATATCAACCCATGAACACCGAATTTTTTCACGGGGAAACCTTTAAAGGACAAAAACCCCAAAAGCATTAGTAATTCATCCCTTAAATGAGATGACTGAGTTTTTCAATCTCAAAATTCTGAGATGAATGTTCTTCAATAATTTTCCAAACCCTAGCAGGCTTGTACTACTTCAATCATTTCCAGATCTTGACCAAATTTTCATAAGAAGATAAATAGAAAATTCCAGATAAGGGCAACTGCCAAGATCTGCCTCTTTCTGCTGTCGACACTTAGCTGCCCGGATTTTCTTGATTGTTGCCTAGGCTGCCTAGATTTGTTCTATTGTAGCCTGAGGCCTTTTCTGGCTACCCAAGCTGCTGCCCGTCAATTATGTGGACAAATGCCCAAGCTAGAACAGTAGCTGCCCGGAAGTGTTAACAGGCTACCCGTGAGCCTGTAGTGCTGCCCGAAGATAGATTGGGGTTGCCTGTGAATGATTAGGGCAACCCGTGAATTTTCCCTCCTTTATTGTATCTACCCGAGGGTGCTACCAGGCTTCCCGTGAGGGTTTTGTTGTTGCTCGAAGGTATAGACAAGCAGCCCGTGAAGATGAATGTTGACCAACGTTTCTATTGATGGTTTTAGGGCTACCCAGGTGCTCTAGTGTGATGCCCTAGTTTTGTCCTTCTACCTTTGCTAATCGTGGAAAGAAGGAGAGATACACTAACTGGTTAGGGTATCTGCTACTCACTTGTGCATGGAGGTAGTGATTCCCTAGCTACTTAGGGTTTGGTTGTGGCAGAAGGATGAAGATGCCTTAGTTGTTTTAGGGTTTGGCTGTAGCAAAGAGGTAGATGCCCTAGCTAGAACGCCTCCATGCTAGGGCATAAACCAAAACAAGAACTTCCCTCTCTTCAAGAATCAACGTAAATCTTCTATGAGCAGCTGAATGATGATGAGAAAGCGTGTAAAAGTGAATTGAAGTTGATCTTCTTTTATAGCCTTTGATTCACCTAGACGTGGACCAAAAAACTCAAAAGGATAAAATAATAACATTTATTCTTTTATCTTTTGAATTTTACCTTTAGTGGTACTAAAGGTCTTTTTGTATTTTCACTTTGACTCCTTAGTGGTCCAAGGGTCCTCATGTATTTTTGACTTTTACCTTTTAGCCTTCTTCAAGTGCCCTGTGGTCAAAACAAGTGGTCATGGGAGTCCTTCATCCCCACTCAAAGTACATCATCATAAATAGAGAGAATTACTAATGCTTTTATCTCACACTCCTTGTGTCACTAAGATCGGGTACTAGGTGTCTTGAGTCTTGACCAAGGGTAGCTAGTCCTTGGAGAAGGTCACAAAGCCCACAGATCAAGGGTAGGAGTACCTCACATGCCCAGACCTGGTCTAAGTGTTATAGTGATGTTATGGTAATTGACCAAGTGCTTCCATTCTCCCAGAGAATGGCCCTCAGCCCTAGGCTGAGTCCTCCAGTTCTAGACTGGTTCGTCTTCTTGGTAACGGACCAGGTGCCTCCATTCAAAGAATGGCCACTCAGCTCTAGGCTGAGCTCCCCTAGTGCTGGATTGGTTCCACATCTTGGTCCTTGACCAGATGTCCCCATTCAACAGAATGGCTACTTAGCTCAAGGCCGAGTTCCCCCAGTTCTGGACTGGTTCCACATCCTGGTCCTTGACTAGATGTCCCCATTCAACAGAATGGCTACTCAGCTCAAGGCTGAGTTCCCCAAGTGCTGGATTGGTTCCACATCTTGGTCCTTGACCAGATGTCCCCATACAATAGAATGGATACTCAGCTCAAGGATGAATTCCCCCAGTGCTGGACTGGTTCCACATCTTGGTCCTTGACCAGATGTCCCCATTCTCCAAGAGAATGGCTCTTGATGCTTCTTAAGAAAAATCAACACTGGCAATGCTCCCATGCTGGTAGAATGCAGGTGGTTTTTTGGACACGAGGTGTGCATCTGGGCTTCTCTCCGTGTGATGATGAGATGATCTAGATATGATATGATGACGGTAGGAGACGCTGGTGATTGCTATGGCAATGTAATGTATGGTCTTGGGCTGTACCTACGTGATGACTTGCTCGTGGATATGATGAAGACCTAGATTCGGGCTAGGCCTACACCCAGCATGAAACATGGCTGGCTTTGCAAAAACTTCTTATGACAGATAGATGTCACTAATCAATGATCAACAAGATGAGGACTACAACAACAACGACGATGATGACGTGTCTAGAAGTGTTGATGAAATTGGTGAGAGACTACTTTCCTAGTTAAGAGGGAGTGTTGTTGTAAATGTAACTTCGAAGATATCCTGTTGTATATTATTATTGTATTTCATTGTACCCCTGTTGAAGATGTTTTTCCTCCGTTCGGGATGTCATTATTATGTTTGGTCATTGAGATAAAACCTCCATTGTAAGTCGGGGCAGTAGTCCCCAGGTTAAATATAATAAAATGTATTTTTGAGTCTCCTTAGGAGAAGTCGACCCTGCTAGGTTAGGAGGCCGACCCAGTTAGGTTTTAGGTTAGTCACTTGATTTGCATAAATAGGGAGGCACCCTCCTTCATTTACACACACACTCACTCACTCTCAAGTTCACATAAGAGAGAGAGAGGACAAGTTTGCTAAAGGAGAAAGAGAGAGAGCTGCATAAGACTTCTTATTCTTGCGTTTTTCCATCTTCTGATATTGTATTAGTGACTAAACTATTCTGAGGAAGTTTGTGGGGTTTTCTCCTTTATTGTTTCCTCGAGGAAAATCTTTATGTCTTGTGTATCTTGCTGTGCTTGTTATTTTTTAAATTAAAGATCCTAATCAATTTGAATTAAAGTAGAAACTCTAACAAAAGCTTCTAGAAAACCGACAATAATTCAACTCATACAAGGAGAGGGGATCTCCTCTTCTTGTAACTTGATGGTGTAGCCTACAGAAAGGTGTTAAAACTTAATATAGCAATATCTGAATGCATAATAAAACTAGAATAGCTACCTTTCAAGCACTCTATTACTAGAATATATCTATGTCAACTCGGTAACAATACCCTTTCAATGACCATGCAATCTACAACAATTAGCAAGAGTAATTTATACATATAAACTAAGCAATAACATAAGCAAGAAATGTATACCACACAATTGCAAGGCGAGACTATTATGACCTCCAAATTCTTTTCTTTATTCCAATGCTTTTCAAGAGAGAAACACTACAAAGCTCTGACTATCAAGCAACAACCAACAAAGATAAGAGAGTGGGGAGCTTGCTTAAATTGCAAAATAGGAAGAGGGAGGCGAATTTCATGGATTGGAGTGAACTAGAGTGTTATATGACACCTCATAGAGTTAACTATAGTGTAATTTGACACCTCATGCAGTTAACTAGAGCTTAATGGCTCCTCATGAACTAACTAAGAGACAAGGAGGGGACAAAAATAAAAAATCCAGCTCACTCAAGGGGGGCGAATTAGGGAATATAACTTTTTTTACCAACCTCCTAAATTCACTCAAATTTGTCTCCAACATTTAAAAATCATGGGATTTTGTTTCCAAGGGGTGTGCTAGGCTAAATGAGGGCGTCTAAATGGGTGTATGATGTATACTAAGGTGTTTGACACCCCCTTTAATCATTTTAATACAATTTTGCAACATTTACCCCCTCAAGGGACCAAAAGGGTCATATTTTACAATAAACACATGGTGGCACACTTAATGCATGACATCAGACCTAAGGTTTTAGACACCGACTTCAGGTAGATGCATTATTACATACTTTGGCTTTGGAGGAGTGAGCAAAACACCTAGACAAACACATTGAAAAGTTCATTTATGTGAAGAAAAACACTCCAGAGGAATAAAGTACAAGTGACTCATCTGGGCTAGCCCTTTTACACATATAATAAGATGTCATGCATTTTTTACAATCGTCTTCTTTTGACCATGGGAAAAAGAGAGATGTATAAGATGAAATACAAAGAGCAAAAGATTGCTTGAGCTAGATTATGAAATTGGAGGTTCCCTGGTTCCTTGACATCTTTTGTCTATTGATTATCCTGTGCAAACTAGGTAGGAACAAATTCTGCTATAGATACATCTCCTCATCCTCTACCTTCTTTTCTCATCCTATGTGTTGAAAGATAACTCTGAAGGTCCTCACTCATATTTTTGGTGTGGGTGTGATGAGGAGTTAGACTTTGACCTTGTATATTTATGTAGTAAGTGAATGTTATATAAATAAAGTGATGTTTCGTACTTTATAGAATGGGTCTCACTTAAGTGTTTATTTAATAATTAAAGTGAATTAATTATTAAATGTGAGTGCATTAAATGATGGCCCTTGATTTTGTAAAAGTATCTCAACCCTAGATTAAGTGGTTAAGATAGGTAGTTACAATTTTTAAGGTATAAAACAAAGAGAGAAAGGACAAATTGTACACACCATCAGAGAAGAGGGAGATTGAAGACCAGGGAGAGTTCCCAGAGAAGAAGGGCACAATTTCCAAGAGAGAGGAGAAACACGCATCCCTAGGCAGTTTGTAATAGTCGTACCTGAGCATTTATTGCAGCCACACGTGTGGGCTCGAATCCCAATGTAACTGCTTTGAATCCCAAGAAGTGACACCCACAATAAATGTAGACCGTACAACATTAATTACAGCACACGTGGGATCATAAATCGAGGTAGAAAAGTACACTAGTCCATACAATTGTTTTTAGGCACGAATTTTGATGTTGGCACATATTTTGAGATAAATTATGTTTCTGAGTTATTTTGTTGCTAGTTAAGATTTGTGAAATTGTGCCTGTGAGGATTTTGAAAGAAAATTTAAGTTTATTGAAATTTCTGCTCTTCTTAATGAAAAATCCTCTTCTTAGGGTTTTCCCCGGAGTTGGGGTTTTGCCTGGTCTTTTAACCAAAAATATCTGTGTCTCATGTGTATTATTGATACTTTAGTGTTTGAGAAGATCTTGAAGTGGTGGTTTTTATTTTAAGTTTATGAGTAAATTTTTAATAAAAAACCTAGATATTCACGTGTTTGACAGAATGTGTTAATGTCATTTATTTTCTTCATGGTTTTAGAGCTGTACTGAAGTAGGGTTCATGATTGTGATTCACAGTTAGAAGTTGTGTTGTCTTTTGGTTAAGATCTATTGTAAGTAAATTCCAATGATGAGCATACGGTATGAGGATAGATTGGATGGTGTATCCAACTATCTTCCATGGAAAGTAAGGATTACTGCAGTATTAAAAGAATGGAAGATATGGAGTTTTGCTAACACCAAGATGACCAAGCCTACAGACTAGGATGCATTAGATGAGTTTGAAGCCCTTGAAGCTAGAACGAAGCCAAAACCCAGAGAGTGATTCTAGATAGAGTGAAAGGTCATCTCATTCCACATTTAGCAGAGAAGAAAGTTGCTAAAGACATGTGGGATACGCTAAACTAGTTATTTGAAGCCAAGAATGAGAACCACAAGATGGCACTAAAGGACAAGCTACACAATGTCAATATGAACAAAGACGAGGGTGTGACCTCCTACTTAACTTGTGTGGCGCAAGTCAAGGACGAGTTGGTAGCTTTAGGAGATATTGTCCCTGGCAAAGTTACATATATTGTGTCGGCGAATATATCGCCGGGGGTTCGGAATGAAACTTATAGGCAGCAACGGCGAAAATATCGGAAAATATCGGCAAATGTCGTTTTGCATTAAAAAATATAAAAATAAACAAAATTTTTCAATTTTTTTAACATCTAAAGCAACAACAACATCAAATAAACACATTTCCACATAAATATTAAAATACAACTCATATATAAGATGCATAATATGTCAAATGATGGATCATGATCAAATATCGAGTTCGACTATATAGTATAAAGTATCAAAATACTGAAATGTGTTCTTGATGGAATGATAGAACATCACATCAAATGATCAAAATAAATGTCTCTCAAGAGATGAATCATCATGAGTCATGACTCATGAGGCATGTAGATAGTGTATAGAGTCTAGACATAGGACACCAACATAGTTTGATAGTACAATGATAAATAATAGGAATCAAGTCATCGACTCCTTGAGGATGATCCTGTAATCAATCTACCCCTTTTACGGGTCAAGGGCACTGGCACCACTCTTCCTCTAGAAGCAGTAGGTGGTCGTGGAGGTGGTCCAGATGAGCCTGGGGTGGAACTAGAACCTCCAACTGCTCGAGTAGATGCTGTGGATGAGGGGGAGGTGAATGTGAGCTGTCTCCTCCCAGTCCCAACTGTATGACTCTGTGGAGGTGGTGGGCCACCTGGAGCTGGTCGGCATTGCATATGAGTATCAACCTCCTCCTCAATGTCCTCATAGTCATAGTTATAGTCATCCTCTGGAAGTGGAACATCAGCATCCCCCTCTTCCCCCTCCTCCTCTGACAGATCTGTGTCATCATCCCCCTCTTCCTCCTACCATTCAGGTGCCTCGTCCATCACAGGATCCTCCATCTCCACCCTCCATTTGTTGGTAGTGTCAATGTCATCCAATGAAATGGCATTTGAATTGGGCACTTTCTCAATTTGTTTCACCTGCAATCT
>LPNX010084890.1:83729-117694 GCA_001517045.1 Pseudotsuga menziesii | reverse complement strand
ATGTCCTCTAGCATCAAATCAATGCAATGGGCAGCACAAGGAGTCCAATACAAGCTTGCATACCTCTCCATAAGCATCCTCCCAACAGCAACATAACTGGCAGCATTGTCCGTAATGACTTGGACAACATATTGTGGCCCTATCTCTTGGATAAACTTATCCAGCAAATCACATATTAAGCGTGCATCTTTAACATAGGGAGGTGCATCGATAGATTTGATAAAAACTGTCCCCTTGGGACAATTGACCAAGAAATTGATAATGGATCTGCCCTTCCCATCAGTCCATCCATCCGACATAATAGTGCAACCGGTGGCCGCCCATGACTGTCTGAGCTCATCTAATCTGCGGGTGCAATCAACCTTCTCCTCATCAAGGAGTCTCCCTCTCAAATCATTATAGGAAGGCCCCCTATAATCTGGACCAACAATGCTAGCAGCTTCAAACATGGCATGATAGTAGGGGTTGCTTTTGGCAATGTTGAAAGGCACATCACCCCATAGAAAACATTTTGTCACAACTCTATCCGCCTCTTCCTTCTCCCTTTGTTTGAGCATTGGTCGAAGTTCGAACAGAAGGTTGCCTCGAATACGATGCCACATAAGGTGAGGTTGAAGAAGGCAGAGTGGAATGTGGGGGTCGTGTAGATGAGGAGAAGGAATGCATGTCACTTGTGCCTCCCATGGTTCGTGACTGTGTTCTAGATGCAAGTTCATGTCTGAATTCCTCTTTCTCGTCCCTCTTCTTAGCCATGTCAAGAATGGATTGGTTTGCAATACGCATCACTTATGGGGTAACAGCAGGACAAACATCCACTTCATGCCCAACAATTTTGGCAAGGTGGTATTTCAAGCGGCTAATTCCCCCAGAAATATCCTTCCCACATAGTTTGCAATTCAACCTTTGTCGATTATTAGGGTCAATTGGCTGCCCATACTCCCACATTGGATCCAATGGCTTTGGCATTGTGTCCACTGTCACCTATGCCACAACAAACAAACAAAAATGAATCAATTTTAAATGTTCTTCTTTAAAATTTTGATTCTTGAAAACAATGAAATTATTAAAAATTTAAAACATTCAAACTTCAAAGAAATGGGAGGGTGGCCTACTTAAAACCTTTTAAAACCCTATAGGCTATGATTGTAATGGCAAATCTACACCCTACACTAAATCTACATTAACCAACAAATCTCAAGCAAAAAAAAAATAATGAAAGTTCAAAGTTAAGAATACATACCTGATTAAATGCAATGGAAACTTGATTGCCCCCTTCCTCTCTTGTAGAAAATCGCCCAAGACGTCAGAGCTCCACTTCCTCCAAGCCAAAATGTCCAAATGAACCAAAAAAACGCGTCCGCGGCCTCTTTATGGCAAATTTTTTTAATTTTTAACTAGCAGGCCGACATTTTCCATCGAATCGCGATAATTTCGGAATATATCGCGATATTTTAATATGTCGTGATATTTTTATGTATCGGGAAAATGTCGCGATATTTTAGCGGCGATATATCGCCGACTCCATTGACTCGTGATATATCGCGATGTCGGCGATATATTGCCGATATATGTAACTATGGTCCCTGGCTTAGAACTGGTGAGGATAGCCCTGAAGGGTTTCACCAAGAAGTGGGACGTATTGGTGAAGTGCATTGTAGGTAGAGAAAAGCTTCCCAATTGGTCCAGACTGTGGGATGACTTGACTTAGGAGGAGATTCAAGAAGGGTCTCTGGGTAGTCAGGTCACTGAAGAAGTGGAGCAGAACATGGCACTTGAAACAAAAGCTAACAAGAAGAAGAAAGACATCAGTCAGGTCAGATGGGACATTATGTCTCTAAGTGTCCTGAGAAGAAGAAAGAGAAGACAGAGAGAGACATGGTAGTGTCTACAATAGTAGAAGACTATGCAACGAAGTTTGAACAAGAATTTTCTCTTGCAGTATAGGGAGCTCTGTTTTTGAGAATGTCTGGGTTGTTGACAGTGGAGAAACGAGACACATGATTGGAAGCTATGATATCTTTAAGATTATCACGGAGTTGGGACTAGGACACTATATTCAGACATATATAGACAATCCACAGGTGGCGATACGATGGGTTGGAACAGTCAGGTTCCAACTAGACCTTGGTGAGATCTTTGAGATACACGAAATGCTTTTTGTACCTGGGATGAGAGTTAGCAAACTCTTAGTATCATCCTTTGAGGATGAAGGTTATGGGATGATGGTGAGGTCTGGCCATGTTTTCCTGTATCGGAGAGATGAGCCAGTTGGTACTACCATTTTGTTAAGAGACAGACTCTATGTTTTGAAAGGGCACATTGTACGTCCAGGAGCAGGTGGGTAGCTGTCAGAGTCAGAGGATGAGGCGAGAGTTGCTTTTGATGTGCATGGTTCTGATGAGGAGAGTGATTCTCTCCAGAGCACTGGCAGGAGACTCAGCCAGTCCAGTGATGGTGTTGATGAACAGGTGGATGAGGCTCAGGTCGAGTCTCAGGCTTCAGAGTTCCAGTATGGAGTTGAGCACTTGTATTCGAGAGAGATTCCAGAGCAGGAGGGAGCTGTTTCAGGAGTCAAAGATGGAGATGGTGCTGTGAACCTTCCTTGTTAAGAGGGAGTGTTGAAATATAACTCTGAAGGTCTTCACTCATATCTTTGGTGTGGGTGTGATGAGGAGGACTTAGACTTTGTCCTTGTATATTTATAATTTATGTAATAAGTGAATGTTATATAAATAAAGTGGTGTTTCATACTTTATAGAACGGGTCTCACTTAAGTGTATATTTAATAAATAAAGTGAATTAATTATTAAATGTGAGTGCATTAAATGATGGCTCTTGATTTTGTAAAAGTATCTCAACCCTAGATTAGGTGGTTAAGATAGGTAGTTGCAATTTTTAAAGTATAAAACAAAGAGAGAAAGGACAAATTGTACACACCATCAGAGAAAGAGATTGAAGACCAGGAGAGTTCCCAGAGAAGAAGGGCACAATTTCCAAGAGAGAGGAGCAACACACATTCCAAGGCAGTCTGTAGCAGCCATACTTGAGCATTTATTGCAGCCACACATGTTGGCTCGAATCCCAATGTAACTGGCTCGAATCCCAAGAAGTGACAACCACATTAAATGCAGACAGGACAACATTAATTATAGCACGTGTGGGCTCATAAATCAAGGGAGAAAAGTACAGCAGACCTTACAGAAGGATGCACAGATGTTTTGAGGCACAAATTTCGAGATTGGCACAGATTTCGAGATAAATTATGTTTCTGAGTTATTTTGCTGCTAGTTCAGATTTGTGAAATTTTACCTGTGAGGGTTTTGAAAGAATATTTCAGTTTATTGAAATTTCTGCTCTTCTTAATGAAAAATCTTCTTCTTAGGGTTTTCCCCGGAGTTGGGTTTTGCCCGGTCTTTTGACCAAAATATCTGTCTCATGTGTATGATTGATACTTCAGTGTTTGAGAAGATTTTGAAGTGGTGGTTTTTATTTTAAGTTTATGAGTAAATTTTTAATAAAAAACCCTAGATTATCAAGTGTTTGACAGAATGTGTTATTGTCATTTATTTTCTTCACTATGCGCATATAGTTGATCTTAGGTATTCCATTGTTGATATTTGGCACCCCTTTCTCCTTCTTTGATGTGATATTTAGTTAATGTATTTTGTGTTTTATCTTATTTTATGTTTTATCGCTGATTTGTAGTCCCAGGGACCTATTTTTTGGTCATTTGTTGGACATAAATATTCTTATCTTATCTGAACCTATAAATTCGTCATGATGTGCTTGGTCTTGCTATCTTTGAAGGACATGGATATCCAACTACTTTTTGTAGAAATTGTTTATCATTCTTTTGTTATTTCAATTAATATTAATATTATTTGTTTAGTATATGCATGACTTTTAGTTTTCAATGGTGATGTTTATGTTGTGCCTTAGATTGTCCAACTTTCTTCTGTTTGGTTGTTCATGAGCAGGCACAATCTAGAAAATGTGGTTGGCTACAAAATCCTCCTCTTGTATGTGCCCACGGAGGTGATTCAAGTAGATCTCCTCCAAATACGGTATGCCAATTTAAACAATATAGTTCTATTGTTTTTGTTTTTGCCTTATTTAGTAGGAAATGCTAGGTCCATTCTTTGCTCAATGCTTAGTGATCAGTTTGCATGCTAAATTCATGTAGAAACTTGAAAGAAGTTCTATGAACACATGATTAAGACTTTTGGTTTTGGATTCACTGTAAAGACGTCATTTTGCTTGGTTATGTTTTATATATACAAGTTATTATCAAATTCAAAGTAGAAAACACTCAGTGGTTCTAATTTCTATGTAACAGTGTAAATATCTATATTCTAGTAGCATTTGGCTTTCAAAGGATAACTAGAGAAAGAAATGACTTATTCATAGAAAATCCAAACATGAGAGAAAGTGAGGAAAAATTACATCAATGTTGAGAATGAGCAAAGGTGGTCAATGTGATTCAAAAATATTTCATGTATGAGACATCAAAGGAATTTGTATGCAAGGCATCTCCATTGTGGAGGTGTCATAGAATACACAGATGGACATCTACAAACTACACAAAACAAATATTTTTTAGATAAACTGCACAAAATCCACTATCTAGCCTAGAGTGGAGTAAACAATGAATATTCTCCACTACAATCTTACCAACTCTAACAAAAATCCATAATATGAGGTGCTTAATGCCACCTGCACAATGCCAAAGATACATAAGGCCCCAAGAGGCGGGTGCCTATATCAAACGAGGGAACATGATGTCAAATAGAAACATTTTCCTAGCCTCAAAAGGCTCCAAAGATGCAACACTACAAATAAAAGTGGTCCAAAGGCAAGTAATAACTCCAGGTCTAGGGTTTTGACCCCTTAAACATCCTCAGACAACCGATGAACTCTATCATAAATGCTGTACAACTGCCACAAAGTGGACAGCTCAACAAAAGGCTCCTGAAATGATAGAACAACCTCAATAGAATAGCTTCTTGTGCTATGATTCCCAAAACATGGCCATGAACACCTAAGTGAGGAAAACATCTCCAAAAAGGTGGCCAGAAAGATGACCTCAATGCTCTAATACCCTGAAGAATGAGGCTGAGCGTTCTACACAAATGGAAAGGGCTTGGAAGCAGATTACCATCCCTATATCATAAGCCCCCATCTGAATTAGGGCGTTGGAGAGCCAAGGGTTTGAAGACAATGTCCTGTTTTGCACAATTCATGCCAAAAGCAGCATAAAACCAGGGAAAAACGCTCACAACGATTTGCTGCTCACAACGATTTGCTGCTGTACCAATGCTACATCCTCAGCCTGATTTCAACCCTGTGAAGTGGCTGAGATAAATCAAAAGGGGGGATTTTCAATTTCTGCAGATAATTCCTCTGAAAAAGGATGACTGATAGCTGAAATATGAAGTGGAACAAATTGGGATGGAAATAGAACAAACCATGATACCACGGCTTTGCCCAAACACAGTGCCCAAGTTGTCATTTTGAAATTCTGTACGGAACAGGGAGCATATCTCTTCATCTGTTCATGTAAATACCCAGAAAAAGGACTGTATGCTGCTGCCCAACAGTTTCCGGAGGTATATCTTTGTCGCTTATAATTTGAATTGATTTTTCTGCGGCGGTTAAGACCATAACAAACTGATTAAATACCCTCGACAGGTAGCCTGCAAAACAGCAAAGGGAGAGGCATAGAAGGTGATCCAAATCAGCTCCAACAGACCTACTGAAAACTTCTTTCTGTAGACTGCCTGTCAAGCTACAGCAGTAGTAGTGCCCTTTCACAGTCACTTATGAGTTCCATACCACTGAAAATATTCTCCTGGATATTCCATATGAACAGCCCTGATAAAGTTCTCCTTAATTACACTATAAACCTGCATTCATCAGCACTGAAAACACTCTCAGAATGCCAAGCACTTAGGAGGGCAACACCATATGCATCCATTTAGGTTACACAGATACGGATATGGATATGGATCCGCCAAATTTTTGAAAAGCCAGGATCCGGATACGGCAAGGATACATCAAAAACAAAAAATATAATAATATTTTTAAAAATTTAAAAAACATATTCATAGTGTATAATTAAAACCATTCATGAATCACATCAATAGAACTAAAATCATATATAAATATGAACATTGAAACATTGAAAACTGAAATGATACTTGTCTCATAGAAAATTGAAAAGGATGATAGTCACAAAAATGAGTGATCAATGAACACTCTATTAATATGTAATGTAAAGTATATCTAACTACATGTCATGAAATGGGTCCATATCCTCATCTGCATATTGAATCTCTACATCATGAATAGATAGATGGTGGGGGGTTGGAAATGTTGTAAGCTGTAGAAGAAGGCTGAATTGGTGGTGTAACCTTCTCAAGTAGGCTGAGGCGAGTCATGGCATTCAATGTCATGTTTAAATCAGAAATCTTGGGCTCCACATCCCTCATCCTGCTCGGACCTTTCTTATACTCTGGACAAGGATGTGATAGAAGGTGGAGGTTCGAAAGAACATATATAAGATCCTCGACCTTCGCTGCTACCAATCTGTTTCGCTTCATTGAATGGATGAAGCCATATGTACTCCAACTCCTCTCTGTTGATGAGGAACTGGCAACCTGCGATGACAACTTAGTGGCCAAGGTTGAGAGAGGAGTGCTATCCCTGCTATGGAAGCCCCAACAAGTAATAGGCTAAGTCACCTGGTTCGAGTTCGTGTTCAAATTCGAAGACTTTGAAATTCGACAAAAATTCGGCAATGGAAATTTTGGCAATAAAATTCGACATTAAGTTCGAATGACTACAAATTTAAAAAACTAAAAAATATATGAAAATTTTCAGTATTTTTAATTACTTTTAATTAAATACTTAAATGTATTATGTAATTGGAACATAAGTTTTAATTATTTTAATTATTTTTAGTTACTTCTATATAAATACTTGAAATTAACGTAATGTTAAATACTTAAATTTAATTTGTAACATAAGTTTTAAATATTTTTATTGTTTTTAGTTACTTCTATAAAAATACATGAAATTAACGTCATGCAGCAAGCCATGGAGAAGTGACGGCATAAATAAATTCAAGATTAATGGCAAACCATTAAATTTGGTGGTCATTAGTAATGCTGCAGGATATCCCTGAAGTCAGGGACTTGGCCTTCGAGAGACTCTTCGGGACTCTGCTACAGACTGGTCGCGAGATTGTTCACTAAACGTTGCCCTCAAGTTTTGAGTTCAACAATAGCAAGCTTGACCCTCTCACGGGGAATTCACTTGTTGACCAATATCCTAGCATGTTAGTTCATATTGCAGGTTTAAATTTCTTAAAAATCAGGCCAATATATTGCAGGTATTGGGGGGGATGAGGGGTTTAGAGTGGGGGGTTAGGGAGGTTTATAAGGATTAGGGTATAAAAAAGGGTGGTGGGGACGTTTTAGATATTGGGAGGGGGTTTCAACAAAAGGAGTTTGGACCAATATCTACAGAAATTAAGGGTATTCTTTAATACTCCATGATTGAATGTGCTATGTGAGAGGTTCACTCAGTGAATCCCCCGTGGACCCTCTAAACTCTGCGAATCACGGACGACGGTGACCTCCAACGATCGAAGCCTCAACCCTCTCAGCTCTGCGACTTAGGAAACAACGACGAGAATCGACGAGTTCACTCACAGGATAAGTAATTAGCAATGAGAATTGACGACGCAGATGTAGGGACTAGGGTTTACCCGCGGGCAAGCTAAACGATTTTTTGCCGCCGATTTTAATCGAATAGTACGCATCTCTGGTAAATTTGCCGACTTTTGATTTTCATGGCTAAAAATCGTCGATTGCGGTGACTTAGGTAATAGGATCAAGATGTCCTCTGTCATCCATTGTTAGGGGATCTGTAAAGTTACCAGTGGATTGTACAAATGCTCAAAATTCCTCACGCACTTCAAATGCAATGCCCACATCCATATATCTCTTCCTCAAAACTGTCTTATATCCCTGTACCACTTCAAAATCCTTGTTTGAGGCTGTTCTACTAGGTAAAGACATAATTATGCAATGATAATATTCGGGGTGGAGGGCATAGGCCAAAAGGTGTAATGGCGTGGTCATTTTGTTCCACCTTTTGGTAACTCTGTCCTTTATTTCATTGTAAAATACTTCAAAAGGGTCACTTTCGGTTGCCTTGATAGACTTCCTCCAAGCAAGACATATATGTGTCAAATAACACTAATTAAAAATGGAGTACCTTTAATAGCTCTAACTTTGCAAAACCCCTAATGGCTTGTGACATCGAATGATTGTTTATGAGCATTTGGATGTCCTTCGATGCTACATATATTTCATTGATCCACTTAATCTCGCCAATCTTGGCAAGCATAAGGTTCAATGAATGCACTACACATGGAGTCCAAAAGATGTGATCATATCGACCCTCCACAATCAACCCTGCAGTTCTACATACCTGTGCATTGTCCATGATGACTTGGAGAACATTATGTGGCCCCACACTTTCTATTGCATCAATATGAATATTGGAGATGAATGTTACATCTTTCTCCACTCCACTGCAATCATTTGCCTTAAAAAACATTGCACCCCTCCATCTATCAAAAACTATAGAGACTTGTTTTTGCCCATGTATTCTGGATTTACTACAACTATCTATCCACAAATTGTCTTTCTGATGTCAGCAGTGTGGTGCGGGCCTTTTCATACTCGGGGCTCTTGTACCCTTTCGGTGCTTCATTGACTGCTTTAATCATGTGTTGCCAATATGAGGAGCGCACCAAATAGAATGCTAGCCCATTTGCATAGATGTAATGAGCTACATGCTCATCAACTTCTTCTCTGCCCTGGTTATTGAATGTTATTTCAATAGGTCCCAAAGTAGACCTTTTATCACTTGTGGCAACAGGTCTAGATGGCAATGGGGGCCTAGTTGCAGTATTTTGCATAGGGAGTTTTCCTTTATTAGCGTGTCTCCTATCAACATCTTGCAAAGATGCTAGAGCACAAGTTTTGTGGGATTCAAACCTGGTCTAGATTGGTCATTTGGACCAGTGCATATCAACACCCCAATGTTAGTTTGCCTAGTGAGATGGCCCTTCACCCTAGTGTATGAGCCATTTTGGATGTTGTTGCTTCACCGCATTTCCATTAAATGAACCGCCTCTAGGATTTTTGCCAATATATTCTACATACTCTCATAATGGAGACCTTGGGTCTTTATCGAGAATAGATTGTCATGGTACATTTGCCCCTTGACGTTGCTGCTGTGATGCCATGTTTACAACACTTTGTAGTCTGGACATATTTAAGGATATAAAAGTTAAAACTTAAAAAAAATTCAACCGTGTATTCTAAACAAGCAAAATCGAATGAGAAAATAGGAGACTGTGACAACACTCTGTAGTCTGCACATAATTAAAGATATAAAAGTTAACTTAAAAAAATTGGACTGTGTATTCTAAACAAGCAAAAAAGAATGAGAAAATAGGAGATTGATTGTCAGATGTGTAAATAATAATTTATAGAAGTTAAAATTAAAAAAAAATTGGACCGTGTATTCTAAACAAGCAAAAATGAATGAGAAAATAGGAAGACTACGATGGCACTTTGTAGTCTGTATACAATTAAGGATTTAAAAGTTAAAAAGAAATTGGACTGTGTATTCTAAACAAGCAAAAAAGAATGAGAAAATAGGAGACAATGATTGAGATGTTTAAATAGTAATTTCATAATTTATGGATACAGCAATATTTATTAATTTATTAATTATTTGAATTCTCGAATAAATCTAACCTGTTTACTAACCTTGTAACCTGTAGTGTTTGCTGTGGTGCTGGCATGTTGTTGTCCAGGTCGTGCTATGGTACCGCTGGTTGTGGTCCACATTCCTGCTCCAAACTCCCACTGGTCGTGGCCCACGTTCCTGCTACAAATTCCCGCTAGTCGTGTTGTAATCTCGTTGGTCGAGCTGTGGTGGTCCAAGAGTCGAGACTGACTGAGTTTTTTGTTGCTTTGTTGGCTACAAGCTCTGTTCTGGGGTTTAGAGCTCAATGCTCTGTCACTGCTCAGTTCTCAGTGCTATGTCGTTTTCTCTTGTTGCTTGCTCATTGGAAGTGGGGCAGGGTGAGAATGAGGTGGACAAAACTCTTAAACTACGTGTTAACCCTAAATCTAAGCGGGGGACCTTCTAGGTGGTAGATCGAATTGAAAAAGTCGTGTTCTGGTATTCTTTCCACGAGATCCGTTTCCGAGTTGGCCAATACGCATTCGACATTGCGGGATCCGACACTCATGCATTTCCTTTGCAGATCCTGGCAGATTTGGATTTGAACTGTGGATCCTGCAGTCACCCCTGACGGATCTGGTAACACAGGCATCCATTGACCAGCCGAGAGTTCTAGTACATGTCTTCAAAATATCATCTCAACTTCAAACCTTAGGAGGATTCTTTATTGCAAATCTTCTCAAAACCAAACGTGCCAAGAGATAACTCAACATAGCACAAAAGTGCTATATTAGTCTATCCATACTAGATCATTTCTCAACGAAATAAGACAAGATCAACCATATGAGAGTATCAAAGCACCAATCACCATGGAGAAAATTCATGTGATGGCTAATAGTACAACAAATAATCTAGTGCATCGGATTTCCAACAAGATGCAACCCCCAACTAAAGATTTGATAACAATCACAAGTGGACACCCATGCAGGATGGGGGGTGTTTCGGCCCAAACTAACACCCTTCTGAAAGGTCACGAAGATCAGTGCTAAAGGTGTCAACTTATTAGGAGATGCACCCACTGTCACCACAATGCACTTTTTATATCTTTAGGCCTTGCTCCTTCGGCCACGGGAGACTTCCCAAACGACTGTAGAGGTAGCCTTGTGAAGCACAAGAATGAAAATGATTCTACTTTTAACTTTAAGCACTCCTATTAGATTAATCAACCAGTGCCTTATGGAGTCAATAAAATATTCAATGACTAAACCCAATACTAGCAATACGACTAGGCACTATCTTGCTATTAAGATATATCAATGGAATGTAGTTCAAGACCAGCACCAATAGCTTGTATGGAATCTTCAATTAAACTCTTGGAAAATCACAAGTAAATACCCCTTACCATTTTTTAAGCTTGTAACCTTTTATTGTAGCTCAAGTTGGCAACATTCTGAGGTCAATGCATGGCTGTAGTCTGTAGGAAAATGTTTCAGACCTGTAGCAACTTCTAAAAGATACTAGATTTGATTAGAAGCTTCAAAACCCCCTTAGGGCCTTTGACAACATCCCTATATTCAATGACTAAACCCAATACTAGCAATACGACTAGGCACTATCTTGCTATTAAGATATATCAATGGAATGTAGTTCAAGACCAGCACCAATAGCTTGTATGGAATCTTCAATTAAACTCTTGGAAAATCACAAGTAAATACCCCTTACCAATTTTTAAGCTTGTAACCTTTTATTGTAGCTCAAGTTGGCAACATTCTGAGGTCAATGCATGGCTGTAGTCTGTAGGAAAATGTTTCAGACCTGTAGCAACTTCTAAAAGATACTAGATTTGATTAGAAGCTTCAAAACCCCCTTAGGGCCTTTGACAACATCCCTATGTGAAGAAGGAATGTCTCATAGACCTCTAGGGTTTAACTACAACCCAAATTGATGGCTGTAAATGGATGAACAGACCTGCAGTTATGGCTGTAGCAGCCTGCTTGGGCTAATGTCAGCCTATTTTGGGGCGAGGCCAAAGCTGTAAGATACACCTTTTCGTGATTTTTTGACTTTTAATTTTTTATGGATTTTTCGACAATATAAGTAACTCAGTGTTGGAAACCTAATCCTCATGATTATGGTTCCACACAAAATGTAAATATTGTAAATAAATTCAGAATATGAATAGTCACATAGGGAGATGAAAAAGTTGGTTGGAATGAGAAGAGCAACCACCATATACGTTGTATAAAGAAGGGCTTTGCCATTGAATAAAAACGAATCGGGAGTTATTCATTTCAACAGTGGTATCAGAGCGGGTGCCTGCCATAACTCCTGCCTGTATGCTTATCAGTCCTGGCAGTCTTGCTGCCAAACCTTCATCCTTCCTTCTACTTATTTATTTCAGGCTTCCTGCCCCATCAGTCTGTATTTGCATGCGTTTTCCTACAGCCTGGGTGCCAATAATTCCGTGCATCGCTCCTGCCAGTGCCTTCATTGTGTGCGTGACAAGTCCAGGCCTGCGTTGAGGAATGGTTGTCTTAGGTATGAAATAGCCCGTTGGGAAATATGTTATTAATTATTTCCTCAATTTGCTGCACGTTGATTGTTCATTGCTAGAACGTTTGAATTAGTTTGCTATATAAGTAATCCTAATTTTGCATCAACGCTTCATTTTCTCATTTGAGAGTTACCACTCTGCTGCAACTCATATTTCTCACAGCCCCATCGTGCTTCCATTCCACTACTTGCTGAGATATTCTCCACACCTGCGTTGAGAAGACCTTGACCTTCTATTTCTACCCATAGCCTGTTTGTCATAAAAGCCGTGTGTTTTCTGTTCAAATTTGGGTAGAATCCACATGTTATGAGATGCGATTTCACATGAGGATTAGTGTTGGGAACTGCTATGGAAGATGGAGAACTACGACCAATCAAGAAGAGATCTCAGTAATCACAACTGAGAATTTGCTAGAGATTGAAGTCGTATTGCTGCTGCTGTGACCGCTTTGAAGACTGAATATCATTGGTGGAGAGAGTTTGCAACTTTGCCCTCTTCAATTGTGCAAAGTGTGACTACATTGATTGAAGCCGTGATATGCTGCTATAATTCCTTTGAACGCCGGTGACTGAACACTAATGGTGGAGATTCACGCCCTTTCTCAAGTGCGTAGAGCAAACTTGCTTTGAAGATGATGAGAATCCTTGCTGAAGACACAAGTTTTTACTCAGTCATGTGAAGTTAATTTGCTTTTGTTGGTTGGAATACAAAAACCCTAGTTTTTTCCCTAACTATGTATGTGGAAGTTTAATTGGAAACTCTAAGTATATTTTTATATGCGTTGAGTATATATGCTGCGTATTGAAGAGGCCTGTGATTGCTGTATTGGAGCCGTGAGTTTGAATCTATATGCATGACGATGATTCTTGAACTTGGAAAATGAGTTATGACTGCTGCGTTTTACTTGTACACTTTGTTGTGTATTTAATGAGCTCTTGATTGCTAGTTGATAGGTTGGAGAAGAAGTGTATGCTGCACTTCTATTTTCTGAAGCGAATTTCTCAAGACATTTGCTGCGAGTGTCATAAACTGCTCACTTGAAGTTTGAGACTGTGAACTGTTGGAGTAACATATGGAACTGTGAAGACTAAACTTGAATGTGAAGTCTAGTATCCATTCGTGTGGAGCTACGAGCTGTTTCTTTTGAATGTGAAGACCATTGCTGTGATTGAAGACCAAACTGAAGACTGTTTGAAGAGTGTGAACTACAAGAAGTGCAGCGAACTCAATTGTTTGAGTATTCTACAAGTCTGATGCAATATTTTGTATTGATGTATTATTGTGATTTTTCATAAAAGAAATTGAATTGTACTTGTAAACAACACTCTAGAATTATTAACACAGGGCTGCAGAATTATTTTGAGAAACGGGGTTGCAGAATTGTGTAATAAACTGCAGAATCCATTTTGTAACTTGTAAAGGAACAAGAACTCAAACCTGTATCCTATATTTTGTCAATAAGCATTCTGTAAGTTACAGTTTCCAGATTAGAGATGCACTCTTTGGCATCTATTATTGGTGCTGCCCTTGCTAGCAAGGACACATATCCAGAATGGTTCAGAAAGATAAAATCCACCTTCCAATGACCTATGGGACGGGATTTGTGAAGAAAAGACAATTCGAACAGAATCATTGCAGGCATAACCATTGATCCTAAACCTCCTTCATCAAAGAAATAACTTGCTATTTGGAAGTCCAAAGACAAGAAAGCATTAGCTATGATCACTGCCACTATTAGTGAAGAGGTGAGCCAACATATTTTGCTTGCAAAATCATGTTTTGAAGCATTAAAAGCATTAAAAGACTTGTATGACTCGCATTCTGAGATGGAGATAATTCAGTTAATGTTAAAATTGTTCAATTTGGAAGTAAAAGACAATGATCCTATGCTGGTTGCATTTGAGGTCAGAGCAATCATGCATAAGATACAAGCATCTGGTATGAAACCTGACTTTCCACTTGCAGCATTTGTAAAGTCACTGTATTCAACTCACTCTAACTACCTTGAGTCCTTGCAAGCAAGCGACAAGTTCAAAGGCCTCAACTTTGACATCTTGGTAGAAAATATTGTAGATAGAGAGAAAGCCCTTTGGCAAGAAATCAAGCAAGCCTGTTGGAGAGTCCTTTTGTTTTGTACAGAAAGCAAAGAATCAACCCAAAGATCCTTCCAAGGGAGATAGCAGCAGAAGAGGACAAGGAAGAAGAAATTTCAGAGGTAGAGGGGACAAAAACAACTCAAGCAAAAGATCAGATTTGAAGTGCAAGCGCTGTGGAAAGAATGGACATGAAGCAAATAAGTGTTGGGCTCCTTGGGAGTCCTTTTGTTTTGTACAGAAAGCAAAGAATCAACCTAGATTTGGAGAGTCCTTTTGTTTTGTACAGAAAGCAAAGAATCAACCCAAAGATCCTTCCAAGGGAGATAGCAGCAGAAGAGGACAAGGAAGAAGAAATTTCAGAGGTAGAGGGGACAAAAACAACTCAAGCAAAAGATCAGATTTGAAGTGCAAGCGCTGTGGAAAGAATGGACATGAAGCAAATAAGTGTTGGGCTCCTTGGGAGTCCATCAAAGGAAGACACAATCAGAATAAAGATGACAAGATAAAAAATAAAGAGGCTGGTAAAGCCCTTGATTCAACTTATTGTATAGTTGCACACTGTAATCTTGGTACTAATGAAATAACTTCTCTTTCATCTTACAAAGATTTTTGGCTACTTGATACTGGTGCAACTTCTCATATGACTTTTAGAAAATATTGTTATAAAGAACTGAATGACATAGTATACTTTGCAGAGAAATCTAGCATCAGACCAAGGGGAATTGGTTCAATCAGGCTCAAGCTACCTGGTTTCCCTGATTTTGTGTGAAAGAATGTTCTCTATCTTCCAAAGTTGCACAGAAGCTTCCTATCCTTGGTGCAGATTTGACAGCAAGGCCATTCCATCCACTTGTTTGATGGAATTGTAGAGACAAGAAAGTCCTTTGCCAACAAGGTAATTATGACCGGGTATGAAGATGTAAAGTTGCTAAAGTTAAAGGGTTGTTCTGCAATAGTTCAAAACTTTGCCTATATGTCTCAGCTTGAAGAAGGTAATCTGTCATCCAGTTTATTGTGGCATGCAAGATTTGGTCACTTGAATTATAACAGTCTTTGTTTGTTAAGAAAGAATGGTGTATATGGTTTGCCTACTATTCCTAAACAGAGAAACAAATGTGATGCATGCATTCTAGGCAAACATAGTAAGCAGCCTTTTCAGGAGTCAAAATCCAGATAATGTAGAAAGTTAGAACTGATTCATTATGACTGATGTGACCCCATGCCAATTCCTTCTGCAAATGGTAATAAGTACCTCATGACCTTTGTTGATGATTATTCAAGATTGTGCTGGGTATATTTATTGAAGACAAAGTCTGAAGGTTTTCAAACATTCAAGAACTTTCATGCTTGGATAGAGAATCAAGCACAAGCACGTATTGGTACATTTTGATCTGATAATGGTAAAGAATACACCTCTGATGAATTTGAAGATTATCTGTCCAAACATGGGATTACACATCAAACTTCAATTCCTTATAATCCTCAACAAAATGGTGCAGCAGAAAGGATGAATAGAACATTAATGCATATGGCAAGATCATTGATGTTTTTCAAGAATGTGAAACTGATGTTTTGGGGTGATGTAGTAGTATGTGCATCATATTTGAGAAATAGAAGTCCATCTCATGCTACTGAAGACAAGACTCCACATGAAATGTGGTTTGGCCACCTTCCTTTGTTTAGGCATCTCAGAGCTTTTGGTTCCACCTGTTATGCCTTGATACCAAAGGAGCAAAGAAACAAACTTGGTGCTAGAAGTCGAAGATGTATTTTCTTAGGATATTAAGAAATTTCCAAGGCATACCGTTTTTATGACAAGGTAAACACGAAATTTGTTGTTTCTAGAGATGTCATTTTTCTTGAAACTAAAAAGAATGACAAGTCTATCGAAAGGAAGCTTGATCGTCTGGAGAAGTTTTCCCATCAAAAGACATATTATGAATTTGATAATGAAATTCCAAACCTTGAAGGGGGAATCTCGATATTGGATCAGGATAAATCTTTGGAATTTCCTTTTGAAGCACCAACACCCCCTCGTGAAGAAACTCATGAAGAAGAAGTTCCCACCACTTCAATTGAACTGGATGATGTGTTTGAAAGAATTGGAAGATTGAATCTTGAAGAGAATGTAGCACAACTTCTAGCTGATCAACCTAGACCATCTGTTATCCACTAATTCTGTACTTGGTGGATTTCCAGTGAGCCGCCAAAGTATTGAACAAGTACACTTGTTTGTGATCAGAGTTCAGAAGTCCGCTAACCTTTTTTGGGAGTCTGTTCGAAATTTTTTGTAACACATGTTCATACCCCCTTGGGGAAATAGTAAAAATGGCCTAGCATTTAATTTTTTATAAAAGGCTCGGCTTCCCAGACTTGAGCATCAAGCCGACTAGCCCATAGTGTTTTTTCCCTTGGTTATTATTGGTTGTTGAACAAACGACTTATAATTTTTGAGTTTTTAACTCACACCTCCAAAGTTGGGGTAGTAGTCTTGGTGTTTTAGCCTTAAGAGGTTATTAGGGTCTTCGTGTCAATATTTTAAAACATGCTAGGCATTCGAATTGAGTCGTATGGACATGTACTAGGTCCCCCAAGAGTTTTATCTCATTCCGGAAATATATATATATATATATATATATATATATATATATATTTTTTTTTGTTTTTTGTTTTGTTTTTTTATTATCTGTTTTTAAGCCATTTTTAATGGTTTAAATGGAAAAATTCAAAATCTTAAAAAAGTGTGATCCGGAGTTCGTTTTTGGCGTGGTTGGGCTTGTTTTCAAGTTCAGAGCGACATCTTTACCCCAGGGACCACTTTCACTATGTTTTGGGCAGATAAAGCACCTCGAAAGACATTATCTGGCTAACAGAGCACCATAATGGCATTTAAATACTAAATTTGGAGAAAGTGCACAAAAGTCAAAATTAATTAAAAAATGGCGAGAAGGTGACATGGCTTGGGTACCCCATGGATTTACTATCCTTTTTAAAGTTATAACTTAAGACCTTGGGTTATAATTTTGAAGTGGCGATGAATTATTTCAAGGATGGTGACGTGAGGGTGAAGCGAAGACTCATGCTAATGTGGAAAGGATGGTGAGTGGGTGAGGGTGGACCCCTCCCCACTTAAGAAATTTCATTATAAAAATAAACCATGGCATATCATGTATATCCAATACAAATTGCAAAGCGAATGGTGGAGAATGTGGGTGACTTCAACATGGACTCACCTCACGCTAGCCTTGCATGCATGTGATTGGTGTGGAGGGTGGACCTTTCTCCACTTAAAATTTATGCTTTAAACACATTGTATTTTGGGAGTATGTTATACCTTGTCCACGAAGCCTTCAATTAATTATTCCTTCACTCCAATAAATCTGTACGGTTCACGTGAGGATCAAAGACTCGTGCGTGTGGGAGTTTGGTGAAGGGGTTGGGTGATGTGGCCCTTGGGGATTGAGTTGGGAGGAGAGGTGGCATCTACCTCTCCAGTTCCACTTTTGACAAGTTCACTTCAACTCGGATAACTCTGGGTTGATCTTCAATTGGTTGGTGCCCCCCCTGGGGCTAGTTTTTCTTATAAATAAGAGGTCTCTTCTCCCATTTCTGGGTGGATGATTTTGCAGAGGACCTCTGCCCTGATTGTAACTGTTTATCTTTCTTATGAATAAAATTGAGTCTTTGGAGGACAATTTGATGGTGCAAGAACTTTCATGGTGAATATTTGGCTTATAACCGAGGTGATATCTGTGTAGTTCCTTTATTGTTTATGCATGTTGTGTTATTTAGCTTAGAAGGTTATATTCTAATCCATTGAGTGGGCATTTGAAGTTTCAACTTGCTTGCTTATGTGTAGTTATATAAGATTTAAGAGTTGCATGTTGTATTCAGTTATACTTATGCACTTTTGTTCTTGTTTAATTTACCATACTAGATCTAATCACTTGCTTGAAGGGTTTTGTAGCTTTGCAGATCACCAAACGTGAAGTATAGATCGGAGCTCAGTTGCATCTTGGCTTTCTTCACTATACTTTTTTAACGTTTCTTGGTCCGCAGGTTCCCTCCATGCTCAAATTTGTTCAAGCTTGTGTTTGAAGTTTTCCTTCTTCATCTTCAAACTTCAAAAAATATTCCTTTTCGGTTACCTTTTTGTTTCGTAACAAGTAGATCTAAATTTTCAGCCTTATCATTTATCTCTTGTTACATAGATCTAAGAAGTTCTTCAAAGTTTGTTTATCAAAAGATTGGATCTAACTTTTTTCAGCTTTAGTACTTGAAGTAGTATATTTTTCCTATCATTTACAAGCACTATATCTCAGATTTTTATGCACTTTGGGCTAACATGCAAACTTTTTCTTGAGTTTTTTTTGGCTGGTTTTTGTACTCGTCTTTCAGGAAAGAAGAGTTTTGGAGGCGCATGCAAAGACTTGAACCATAAAAAAGGGCTCCTTCCAACCCCCTCTCCTACTCTCCCTTTTCTCCTATACCCATTCTTCTAAAAAATTGGAAAACTTTGTTGATCTTAACTTCGAAGGACAAAAAGTTTTCCTCAAAAGAAAAAAAGGGTATTGTAAGTAAGTTAATAAAGAGCAGGTGGGATAAAGGCTCCCACACTCCTCTTCCCCCATTGGGGGAAGCTTGTATCGTCCTTTGCCTTTGCTTTATACCTACAAAGTACTTGCTTAGAGTAGAATAGGAAGATTAGTCTTTTTTGCTTTCATAAAACTTTGCTAGAATAGTTTTACTTCAATCTTTTTGGCTTTTATTAGGTATTTTAAGAAAAAGAAAAGAATCCAAAGTCTCTTGAATCTCACTGAAAAGCGGATCAAGAGCACTCCCTGTCGGAGAGGCTTTACTTTGTGCCTTATATTAGTTTTACTGCTTTTTTATTAAATTGCTTAAAGAGAAAATAACACAAAATCTCTTGAATCTCACCAAAAGGTGGATCAAGAGTGCTCTCTATCGGAGAGTTGATTGCTTAGTTTATTTTCTTTTTAGTTTAGCAACTTTTTCCTTGTTTCCATAAATCTCTTGAATCTTTCCATAAGGCGAATCAAGAGTGCCCTCTGTTGGAAGGTTGTTACAATGGCTCTTGTTCACCATTAATAAAATCAGAATAAACAAATTTTACTACACTGTGTATGCTCTACTCGGTTGGGACACCCAGAAGCAGTTGTAGACTATTTAAATCCTCACATTCTAATCCAAGTCACATTAATAAAACTTACAACCCTCGAATACTACGAAAATACGGTGTATTGAATTTGAGAAGTAGTGGAGAAAGTCTTCAGGGAAAGCGAGAACTACTAGAAAGTGACTGTGGGTTCTAGTTAGGCTACATCCTTGTTGGTGTAGTGTTGAACATCCCCCCACGACTCCATCTAGCCCACATTTTCCTGTGTGGAGCCACTCTTCAAAGAATTCAGACGTATCTCCCGTACCGAAAGGTATATCTTGGAGATTCCCTTCCTGTTTAATAATTAACTCACCCTTAAAAATTACAGTAAAATTTACCTAGTACACTTGCAAAACATTTTCAAGCATTCCATTTGGCACTGGTTCTAACAATTTGCTTATTATCTATCTGAAGCATTGTTTTTCATCTATTTTCCATATCATGAATGCTTTACTTTAATTGTGCAATTTTCAAATGGTTGTTTATTTCTAATTTTACTTGCAAGTTCTCAATTGGTTATTTTGTTGCAAGTCTCTTTCCAAGAAACTCCTAAAAGACACCCATCTGCATCATACACTAAAAACGGTTAAAACACAAAGAGCCTTAGAAACTCTTTTTAGGGACTACCCCCCTTGGCTTCGTTAGGAGTTTGCCTAAACGGAGGAGTTGAGATTAGGTGACAACACCTGACTCTTTGCTTTCTCCCAAGGCCGCACCTCTCCCTCCTCGGGAGACAACTATTCGAAAGATTTATGCTGACGGTGTGCACATCGGCGGGCCACACCATCAAAGACGATTCCAAAATGGGCCATAAAGACACTTCAAAGTGTCCATCCATATGAAATTGGAAAGATAGGAACGAGAAACTCAGTAAGACAAGATAATGGAGAAGCAGATAACTCATGTGATGACATGGATGTCTCATTTGATTGTGAATTGAATTTATCTGCTAATTTTGAACCAAATTCCTTTATAGAAGCTGCTAAATGTGATGAATGGAAAGAAGTTATGCAAAATGAGTATGATGCACTCATAAAGAATGGAACCTGGAAGCTGGTTGACCCTCCAAATGGAACCAAACCAATTGGTTGCAAGTGGGTATACATGAATAAATACAAATCAGATGGCTCTCTTGACAAACACAAAGCAAGGCTTGTGGCGAAAGGTTATGCACAGAAAGGAGTTGACTATGAAGAAACATTCTCCCTCACAACAAAATGGGCTACCACCCGCACTTTGCTCTCCATGGCAGCACAAAATGGGTGGAAAGTCCACCAAATGGATGTAAAAACTACTTTCTTGAATGGAGACTTGAAAGAAAATGTTTTCATGTCTCAACCAAAAGGTTTTGTTGTGAAGGGACAAGAACATAAGGTATGCAAACTTGTTAAATCCTTGTATGGCCTAAAACAAGCACCACGAACATGGTATGAAAAGCTAACCGAGCATCTTCTAAAGCTAAATTTCAAGCAATATAATCTTGATGATGCAACATTATTTGTGAAGAAAGTTGGAAGATCTATTGTATTTCTTGTGGTATATGTAGACGATCTTTTATTGACAGGGAATAATGAATATTATATAATATCCATAAAGAAAGATTTGCTAAAATGTTTTGAAATGACTGATTTAGGACATCTTCATTACTACTTAGGAATTGAAGTGACTCAACATCCTAAGTACATATCCATATCTCAGAAAAAGTATGTTGGAGAATTATTGAACAGATTTTGCATGACAAAATGTAACCCTCTCTCAACTCCAATGGAACAAAAATTGAAGCTCACATCAAGCGAAGGAAAATAATTTGAGGATGCTACCAAGTACTGACAACTTGTAGGAAGCCTTATCTACCTTACAACTACTAGACCAAATATTTCTTATGTTGTTGGCATTCTTTCCAGGTACGTGCACAAACCTTGTGAAGGACGTTGGTCTGCAACAAAAAGAGTTCTAAGGTACTTGAAGGAGACTCAAGACTTTGGACTCAAGTACACTAAGGTAAAAGACTTCAAACTTATTGGGTACACTGATTCAGACTTTGATGGTGACAAAGAGACAGGAGTGTCCACTCTTGGATACACAATGAGTCTTAGATCAACAACTATTTCTTGGAGATCACACAAATAGGTAGTTCTGGCAGATTCGACAAGAGAAGCAGAGTATGTGGCAGCTGCAGAAGCAACAAAGGAGATTGTGTGGCTTAGGAAGATACTTGAGGATTTGCAAGAGAAATAAGAAAATTCCACTCCCTTATTGATTGACAACACTTCTACAATCAAGTTGGCTAAGAACCCCGGATTTCATGATTGAACCGAGTAGATCAACACAAAGTACCATTTGATTCGACATCATGTAGAGGCCAAGACAGTTCACTTACGATATTGTTCTACAAATGAGCAAGTTGCTGACATCTTCACCAAAGCACTTGGACGAGAAAAGTTTGAAAGATTTAGAACCATGCTCGGACTCACAAACACCCCTTTGGATTAAGAGGGGGAATGTTGGAAACCTAATCATCGTGATTATGGTTCTACACAAAATGTAAATATTGTAAATAAATTCAAGATATGAATAGTCACATAGGGAGATGAAAAGGTTGGTTGGAATGTGAAGAGCAACCACCATATACATTGTATAAATAAAGGCTTTGCCATTAAATAAAAACGAATCGGGATGTTGTATAAATAATGAACAACAATACTCTTTCTTTGGATTTTTGTAAATAAGCTCAATACATCTCAAAGTACAACAACAAATATTTTTTTTGTATTTTTCAAAATATTTGATTTTTAGGGTTTTTTACTATATATTTGATCTTTTTGTAGTTTTTTAAAATATAATACATAGAATTTTTGAATTTTAAAAAGAAGAGGAGGGAACATGACCTAATCTTATCCCTAGGGCATAGAGAAAAATTGGGGTCAACATTCTCTCTAAATTTGACAAATCTATGCTTGATGAATTAGGGCAAGGCCAAAAAACCCTAGGTTATGTCCGAACTTAAGCTAATTAGAATAAACAAAGATGCCAAGGCTCAAGGCAAGAGGAATTATTTAAAAGAAATGCCTCACCAACAAGACTAAATTAACATGGATGAAACCCTAAAATACCCTTACCTTGGATACGCTAGTGAAGTAAGACAAGAGGTCCAAGATCTTACCACATTTAATGGTTAAAAGGAAAAGAGAAAGAAAACCCTAGAATACTTCCTTCTTGAATTAGCCTACAGAGATTGCAAGAAACCATGAAACATTGAAATTTATTCTTGAATAGCCCTAGAATTGCCAAGAAGAGAGGTGCGCACCACTTAAGATCTCATATATACAACTAAAAATAAAATTTTAGTCATATTTTTCCCTTGATCTTGGTTACAAAAGAGAGGAGGGCGCTATCTTTATAGGAGAAAGTCCTAGCTTTTCCCTCCTCTAGGTTGGCCTATCAACTTGAGTAAAAAAATTACTTTTAAGGTTTCTCACCTAGAAATTGGGGACAGAACCTCATAAAAAATAAAATAATGACAAATAACTTAATAAGTGATTATGGCTTCAACAAATGAAATGTTGAGCTAAGAAAGAGGACGCCATGCCCCTTCTAACCCCAATAGTGTGTTTTTTTCCCTTAACGGCCTCCTTCTTGCTTGGTACGACCTTCAAAAGTTGCTTTTAATGTTTGGCTATTTGCATTTCTTGATTAGGATGACCAAGAGGAAAGGGTAGTAAAACAAATTGAGGTCCAAGTAAGGGTAATCGAGGTGTGCTGAAGTGGGTATGGCAACCGTTACATGCACAATCACCTTTACAAGCATAAAATCATGAGTGTGGCTAGGGGATCCTAAGCCATGTGTCCTAATGGAGTCATCCCAAAGTGAACCAATACCTAGCCAGGGCATAAATTCCCAACATGATGAGTTACCACCCATTAAGGGGTAGTTAGCAAGAGCAATACACCTTGAAATGAGGATTAAGATGACCTGCCATGAACGTCCAAAGGGTCTGTATCACCGTTACTCCAACGTTTTTTACATAAAGTAGACCCAACTTGGCCTTTTACAATGGCAGAAGGACACAACTTTTTTTACATAAAGTAGGACCCCCTCCTTGGCACATCTAGTAGGGTGCCCTATAGAGAATCTAGGGCGTAATAAGGGGTAACAGTGCAACTTGAAGTGTAAGGGTTTTTTCTCCATTCAAAGTGTACACACATCCTTGTTCCTTTTACTAGATGTTGCTAATGAATTGTAGATTAACTAGAATTTGTTAATTGGGGCCAGTTGAAAGGTTAACTTGTCTCATTGCAAAGTGTTTAAATGAGAATTGTTTCCTCTATTTCCCTTTAATGTTTTAAGCATGATTTTATTACTCTTATCATCTTTATAGAGTTGTTGCTTTCTATGTCTCGAGGTTCAGATTCGAGATTCATTAAGTTCGATACGGGTTCGAATTTTACGATGAGGTTCGAATGAAGTTCACCATTAGATTTGTCTATATACATATTTTAAAAATATAAATATTTTATAATAGATTAACATAAGAAATATATTTTTGTGTTTTATATAACATAAGTAACATGTAATATATATAACATTTAATATATAAAAAGACATAATATATTAAAATTGCATTCAATTTATAATATATAAAAACATTTAATAATCTATGTATTTAATATACATACAACAAATAAACTATAAAATATTGTTAAGCGTATACCTGAGACATGTCACTATCCATACAATCTCATTTTAATAACTAAAACATTGTCGAGAGATTCAGGTTTGAATTTGTTGCTTAGTATTCCTGCCTCTACTTGTCGCCAAGTATTCCCCTCGTTGCCGAGTGTTCTACACATTGCATAAGAGTTTACATTTGGGGCTATGACATTGTTACATTTTCTTTCCTAGAGAAAGAACCAGGAATTTCGTTGGCACAAAAAGCCATACTTGCAAGAACACCAACCACAGTCTACTTGCTAGCTAGATTGCAAGTTGATGAAACTCGGTTATTTTGTTTTCTTTGTTTTCTCAATAGTTGAGAAAAATAGGATTAAAAAAATTCCCCCCCTTCCCCCCTTCCAAAACCATTGTGTACAGGTAGAACCTATGAATTTCATAACTTAATTTGAACCTGTTTCTCAACAATTTCGACTTTATCTGGAGCTTTGCTGAATTTCGAACTTCAAGGCGCAAATTCGATGAACCCTTTGACTTAGCTTGTAATAATTTATTGTATGTTAGTATATGAGTCACACCCTAGTTGATGTGGCACCTTTCTTGGGTCCTCATAGCAATTTCCTACATTCTTTTTTCAACATGTTGGGGTTGATTTGTAATTTCCTTAACCCTTCATGACCTTGCCCTCTCTTGGACTAGCCTCCCTTGACTCCATTTTCCCTGTTAATTGTCACTAGTCTTCTTGGTCCTTCCAACACCTTTTTTTTCTACATTATAACAACAAAACGTTTTGCTAAGGCTATCTCTTCATATCACCTTGTGCCTCGTTGCCAAGCTTTAGCAATCCTATCCCTAGGGAATCCCCCATGAGTTGGAGAAGGGCCAACCTAAAGTGTAGAGAGGTAGTTACTGAGGTGACATTGGATAACACTTTTAAGTTGTGGTTGCGCTAGCAATGTTCTTTTGGGATTTAATCACACATGCTAGTTTGAGCTGTAACAACCATAGTTTTAAAAATCGGGATCGAACTCAAAATCGGTCGAGGGTCAACTTGAACTGAAACTCAAAATCGATAATGAATTGTTTGATTTGAATTTAATGACTCGATTTACTCAAAAATACATAAAATATTTATATGTTTTAAAGAAAATGAATAGGTAGGGACTTGGAATTGGAATCTGTAATGAATTGGTCATGACTCGGTCAATCTAATTGGTTCGGTAATTAATCGATTGATTTGGACACTGACTCAGTTGGTTCGATACTGAACCAGTCACCTGAACTGATTTAAGGGCCGATTTGGATTGGTTTAGCCTCTACTCGATCAAATCGACCAATTTTGATTCCTGACTAGACCGATTTTTAAAACTATGGTAACAACCCCTACATTTTTTGGTGGTAACAAGCACCTTGGGTGGATGGTGGAGATCGATTAGCTTAGGGTTGCAGGGTGACATGTTTAGGCACAAGGGGACACTCCCTAATCTCATGGCTAGGGATTTGGCAACAAAAATAGGGGTTGGGTAGATTGAAATTGATCGTGCCATAGATGCATTAATAGATTGACCATGTCATAGATGTGCTTCTATGACTAAGGGCTGTAAAACTTCTTATGTGTGTGACAACTAAAATCCTTAATGGGTTAGGAGATTGTCCATGAATGCCAAGACTGCATAGTAGGCCTAGGATTCAATCCGGAGCTGGTAATGTAGCTTAACTCTTTTTTTGATGGAAAATTCTTTGGTCTTATTATCCTACAGATTCTTTGTAGTGTGCCACAACAAATTCCCATAGAGGAGGGGTTCTTTTCCTATGTAAAGGTAATGATTAGGGCTTGTTTATATAAAAGTGCTGGCCTGGTGGGGCTCAAGACTCGTGGTCTGGTCATGGCAAGTCCTCTTGGTTTTCATTTCAAAGAGTATTGGTTTAGTGGCTTTGGTGACTGCCCCTTGATGTGGTGGAACTGGGAGGTCCCTTGTCATGTTGGGCATTTATGCCCTGGGTTGGTGTTCGATGCTTCTTGGGATTATTCCATGAAGTTGCATGGGTTAGGGGCTCGTAGCCACACTTGCTTTTATGCTTTGTTGAGGTGATTGTGTGTTAGGGTTGTCATATTCGTCTTAGCACACCTCATTTATGCCCACTTGGACCTATTTTGTCATGTGTAAACCTTCCTCTTGGCTCAAGAATGCCAAAATGATGATGATGTCATCATTTTGAAGAGGCTGTACCACATATAGGAGGGCGTGGGCAAAAGGACATTATTGGGGTTAGTAGGGGTACGACGTCCTCCTTCGATGCTCAATGTTTCATTAAGTTGCATCAATTCATCAATTTTGTCCTTATTTGATGTATTATGTGTTTTAGTCCCCAACTTGTGGGTGACATTTTAGTTTGGTCGGCTTGAAAAGGAGGTTAAGTTAACCTAAGTCACATATAAATAAGGTTAGTCACCTCATTTGTAACTCAAGATCATGGGATCAAATGAATTATTTCTCTTTTTCTTCTTGTTTATCTTGGATAAGTGGCGTGCACCTCTCTTCTTGGCATCTTGGAGCTTCAATGTGGTATTTTTTGGTGATTGAAGGTTTTATTATTGCGAGGCTTGTCTAAGGGGAATAATTCTTGAGAGGGTTCTCTTCTTCTTTGCTCTTCTTTTGTGTTAAGATCTCTAGTTCTCTTGTCTTGCATTGTCAGAGACATCCAAGGTAAGAGTTAATTAGGGTTTTTTTATGCATGATAACATTGTCTTGTAAGTGAGACAATCCTCCCTGGAGGGTCTCTTTTGTTAGGCCTTTGGCACTTTGCTTTGCCCTAATTAGGCCCAAATCAACACAACCTAGGGTTTCTCGGTTTTGCCTTAATTTATCAAAATTGGATTGCCAATGCTTGAGAAGAACGCTAACCATGATTCCTTGGTGGCCTTGAAGGGAAGAGGCTTAGGTCTTATTTCGCTCATCTTCACTCGAAATCTCTTTTTATCAAGTTTCTGTATTATATATTGCAAAAACACAAAAAAAATCAAATATTGTGAAAACCCTAACAATTTTTTTATATTTTGCAAAAATTCAAAAATATTTTATTTTCGTGCGCTAGTTATTTTAATTCGGATTTTCTGAAATACTCAATTGCAACAAATAAATTTCAGATCTTGGTAAAATTAAAAACTTTGAAAAAACCCCAAAAAAGATGGAAAATATTACAAAAGTCAATCTTTAGCCCTAAAATTGCTCTAAAGGGGGTGACGTCATCTTAGGGTTAAGTCATGTCAGCCCTTAGGGTTGATTTCAGATCTGGTTGAAGTGTTATTGTAGGTCCATCTCGAAAGAAAAACCCTAGAGTTTTGAAGAAGTTTGGGTCAAATTCTAGGTTACTCGAGAAGGCCTTGGGGGGATTTAAAGCCAAGAATATTTCTGATTCCCTTTGACTGCAGTAAATTGCAAATCTGAAGTGTAAATCACTATTGAAACACTGTTTTCATCCCTTAAAAAAAGGGCGCTTTAGGGGGGATTGATGCACCTTGCCTAGTTGGTTCCCATGAGGTAAGTTTTGGGTGATTTCAAAGGGTGGTTTGAGAAATATTTCATGTTTTATATTGCTGGTTTTTACTACAGAAAATAACATTAGCAGATTACATATTCATCATTGCTCCTAACCTTCCAAATTAAAGGGTTTATTGTAGACATATATCATTGACTCCAATAGGCACTGCTCTACTATCAGTGGGAAGGTCTCGTAGGGATAGACATACTTCCTATTTTGTTTCTTAAGGTCTATCCTTATCTTCATTTTGTGGAGCCTCTCGTGGCCCAAGGAGCAAGGCCAAATAGGAAGGGGGTTACACTGAGGTGACTTTGGGTGTATCTCTTTGAAGAGTTGCCAATCATGGCATTGAGTCCACTAGGTCCCCCTATCTTCTTTGGCTCCTCATACTTCATTTGGGTCCACTTGCCTTCGATTGTAGAAGAGTGCTAGTTTTTGAGGTAACAATTCGAATGGAAAAACACAACAATGGATTATGCAGATCTAAGCTTCTCAAGAAATAACCTCATCAAAGGCAACTTTGGCAGGAAGTAAAGTAGAAAAACATTTTTTCAAGTATTGTGTATTTTGGTAATGTCAGCTGTGAGGTTCTTAGGCCTTCTTCATCTAGGGCTTCATCATGGACTTTGGAGGAACTTTACTGAGAAGGTAGCCAAGGAGTGTGTGCTCTAGCCTCCGTGTATCTAGAACATATATCATTATATTTATAAAGAAAATATTAACGAGGTTTCTCTTGGGCTTATTAGATATGTTACCTGTTGGTAGACCTTTGGAACAAATTTGCCAGGCTGCTTGGGTTGTACCATCTTGCAGATTGTTACCACCCCATTAGGAATCCAAGATTGGGAACAATCACAAGGGAATTTTTGGGTGTGTTATGAATCATAATTGGTTGTATATGCTATAAAGCCCTATGGGTGGGTAGGCAAAACCTTTGAGGGCCTGTGAAGGCCAGTCATTTGAAAGGATACACAGTAATTACAAATATACAAGAGATTTAATGACCTCATGTAACCACAACCATTCAAGCTCCTCTCATTCCTTCACCTAGTCTGTTCCAAAACAGATTGGACTTTTTATTTAAAAAAGTATGCACATGAGTTATGGAAAAAGATTGACAAGGTAGTTTGCAAGTCTATTTCAACACATTACCTTGCAATTTTGAAATTAACAACAAATAATCAATGTAAAGAATTCAATGCTACATTATATATACAATTAATTGGTAGTTTCATTCATCTAACTAGTACTAGACATGATATTTTCGTATTCTTCTGTATTTCTTGGTTGGTTTATGGTTTGCACTAAAGAAACACATTGGAAGCAGTATCTTGAGATATTTGAAAGGCACTTTACAGATTGGTATATGTGCAGACTATGGTAAATATAGACTCAGATTGGGTCACCAATGTTGAAGATAGGAAACTACACAAAACTATTATTTTAGCTTGGGATCTGGAACTATATCTTGGCATGATAAAAAGCAGGCTATAATAGCATTATCATCTGATTGAAGCTGAATGTAAGGCAGCAACCGGTTCAATGTGTGAGGCTATTTGGCTCAGAAGAATTCTTGAAGACATTGGCTTACAAGTTCAACAAATGGAGTCTACCCTCGTTTCTTGTGGTAATCGAAGTTGTATGAAATGTGCTAAAAACCCATTTTATCATCTAGAACTATATCTTGGCAAGACAAAAGCAGGTTATAATAGTGTTATCATCTATTGAAGCTGAATATAAGGCAGCTACTAGTTGAGTGTGTTTGGCTATTTGGCTCAGAAGAATTCTTGAAGACATTGGCTTACAACAAATGGAGTCTACCCTCCTTTCTTGTGAATCGTGATAATTAAAGTTGTATGAAATACCTATTTTATCATCTAGAACTATGTGTATGGAGATTCATTATCGTTTTACTAAACAAAACTTCAAAGTTGAGAAACAAATGGAGTTTATCCCACTTTCTTAAGATAATCAAAGTTGTATTCAATTTGCAATAGCCAGTTTATCATGCAAGAGCTAAGCATATAGAGGTTTGTTTCTTACTAAGTCATACTTAGTTGGATTTCAAGTAAGCCGACAAAGTGTGAACAAGTGTACTTGTTCTTTATCAGAGTTTAGAAGTCCATTAGGCCTTCTAGGCCCTTTTTTTGCACCACATGTTCATACTGCCTTGGGGGAGTTGTAATAAAATGTGCTAGCATGATGACTGTATGTAAAAGACTCGACTTCGTAGGACTTAGACATCAATTTGACTAGCCTAGAGTGTTTTTTCCGATGTTAATTATTTGTTGTTAAATAAATAACTTGTAATTTTCAAGTTGTTCACTCATACCTCCAAATTGGGGTAGTCGTCTTGGTGGTTAGGCCTTAGAAGGTTATTAGCGTCTAGGTGTCAATGTATATTACCATGCTAGGCATTAATATCGAGTCATATGGACATGTGCTAAGTCCCCCTAGGGTGTTTTTAATTTTTGAAAATAAATTTTTTCCTGTTAAAATGGGTTAAAATTTTCACTAGTTAATTAAAAAACTTTGAAATGTTATAAAAGTGTGGTTAGGAAGGGGATTTTGCCATGGGGTGCTCGTTTTCTAACTCATAGTACCCACTTTACCCCTAGACCCACTTTCCTAAGTGTTTAAGTGATTTATTTTTCACTTATTTCATTTTTGCTCGAAAAAGTAAAAAGGGAGTAAACAAATTATAAAAAAAAGTGAAAAATATGTGAAAATCCCAATTCCTAAATCAATGGGAGTTTGTTTGGAGTGTGTCGGGTGTGTTGGCACCTCATCTTAGGTGGAAGGCGAGTTACTTATGAGTCAAAGCGACTTGTTTGAAGCATCTTTGGAGATGTGGCGTGTGTATCTAATTGGAGATTGCACCTTCCCTCATGAGGGTGGCGCATCTCATATGTGGCAGCTTCTCCTTGAAGGGGAAAATCATGAGGATAGGGGCACATCTCTTGATAGTGTGGTTAGGAAGGAGATTTTGCCATTGTGGTGCTCATTTTTTAACTCAGAGCATCCACTTTACTTCTAGACCCACTTTCCGAAGTGTTTAAGTGATTTATTTTTCACTTATTTCACTTTTGCTTGAAAAAGTTGGAGTAAAAAAAAAGAAGAAGTGAAAAATATGTGAAAATCCAAATCCCTAAAGCAATGGGAGTTTGTTTGGAGTGTGTCGGGTGTGTTGGAACCTCATCTTAGGTGGAAGGCGAGTTAATTATGAGTCAAAGCGACTTGTTTGGAGCATCTTTGGAGATGTGGCATGTGTATGTAATTGGAGATTGCACCCTCCCTCATGAGGGAGGCTCATCTCATATGTGGCAGCTTCTCCTTGGAGGGGAATATCATGAGGATAGGGGCGCATCTCTTGATGAGATGTGGCGCCCCCTCCTTTCAATTAACAGTAACAAACTACCACGATTATCTCCTTGAACTCAACCTCTACTATTAGTGAGGAATGCACCCCGCCCTTGGGATCCTCTGGCTATAAATAAAGCATCACTCTCTCATTCCCAAGCTAATTAGAGTTGGATAAAGAGTGCTTGCTATTGTAATTTGCTTATTGTTTTGCATTGCTAATAAAGAAAGCTTTGGAGGCTAGTGGTGTTGTGCTATCGTGTGTGGACCATACCTGTTACGCTTTCATAAGGTAACTAGTTTTTTTTTTGCAATTTTTTGCTATCTCATGGTATGGATCTTAAAGGATTTTTCCAAATTAGTAGGAATAATAATTGTAAGTAAGATTACTTTGATTTCTATTCTTTCATGTATGTTTAGAGATAAAAAGTTTACATGTTCAAATAAATTTATTTACATGTTATTTCAATCTCTTTTCATGTGCGTTTTAAAGATCTCACGGGTGTTGCAGGTTTGTGATTTAAAGTTTCAGGGTGCCTAGCTTGGAGAAAGTTTGGATCTAGTTTGACTCCACTCCACCTCCAACAATCTTCAAGAACTTACTCCCTCGACATCCTCTACTACAAAACCTTTGGGTTGATCTTGCCAACAACAAATTGTTTTCCGCCTCTCTTTCTCCTTTAAAATCAATTTCTTCCTTGGTTACTATTTCTTGTTTATTTAGATCTATTTTGCTAAAAGATAAATCAGTCTTTAGATCTAATTTTCAAGATTAAATAGCTTAGAACTCAAAGTTCTTTAAAGCTTATTTCTTTTAAGTAGATCTAGCTTAGGAACTCTTATTTTTTGCAAGCCTTTCAAAGTAGATCTTAAGCATGTTTATAAAAAGTAACTTCCTTTTGATTATTAAAGGTGAAATCTAGCATAGAGGCAGCTCCTTAAAGGCTATTCAAGATCGTAAGAAATTGGGTCTCACAAGACCATATTTCTTAGTTACTTGTTTTGGTTTAGATCTAGTTTTAATGTAGTCAATTTCCCGTATTTTTTGGGTTTGTCCAGAACACTTTCGAAGTGTTTCTGGGCTATTTTAATCATTAATAGCTTGCTTGTTTTTTGCATTCTTTAGCAGGTCTTAAGGATTTTTGGGCTAAAAATTGATAGATCTAAGCGATCCGGAGCCTTTTGAACCCTTCTTCTTTATATTAATTCTTCTTCCAACAAGTTGTAAACTTTCTTTCACCAAAACTATAAGGAGAAAGAAGTATTCTTCTTTTTTCTTTATCTCATTGTAAAGCATAAGAAAAAGAGTTTTGAGTGGGCTCATAAGAACCCACTCCCCGTTCCCCTTGGGGGGGTTTGTGTCGGTGTACCTTTTTTCATGTGTTTTCTTCCTTAGTGTGTTTAGTTTTTTTTTCTCACTAAAATTAACTTAATTAGTGTAAAATTAACCGTCTTGGTCCAATCCAATTGTTGGGCTATTGACTCACTCAAGATGTAGGAACACTTTTTAATCTTCTTTTGTAGAACTGTATACTTTGAAGTGTAGTTATTTTACAATTTCTTTTTGCAAGATAAAACAAATACCTACCCACTACTTCGGTAGTGTAGTAATTAGATAATCTTTCTTTTTAGTCTTTATTTCATTTTAAAATAAACCTCCCTTGATTTTTTGAGTAAGGTTCATGGACAAGGCCTTGCTCGAGTACTGGATCTTAAAGAGACTCTTGGGGCACTTGTGTAATCAAGAAAACATTGCTAAAATCCTTAAAACTTACCAAGGTTCATTCTTTGTATGCTCTGGATCTCTGCGACTTTGACCAATCAATTGATCACATTTAGAAAGGGATTGAGTGATTAGATTAATTAGTTTTCACACATTCAATTAACCTCCCAACGATGAAAATCCAGAGTCACGATTTTTGCTTTGTGTGGGCAAATTTCACTAAGAAGGCAGGAACAACTAGAAAGTGTCTGTGAGGCCTCGTTAGGATACACCCTCGTTTGGTGTAGTGTTGGACACACCCCCGTGACTCCATCTAGCCCACATCTTCTTGAGTGGAGCCACACTTGGTGAGTTTGGATCAACGTTACAAAAATCGGACTGGAACAGGCGAAACCGGCCAGTTTCGGGGCCTCACCAAGCAGTGTTGCAAACATCGACGCGGCGAAAAAATCGGCAGGGTCCAGGAAACATCGTTTCGGGATATCTCGGCAAAACATCGGCAAACATCGGGAAAAAATCGGCAAACTAAAAAAATAGAAAAATATTCATTTTTTTTCAATTTTTTAAACATCTAAAGCAACAATAACATCAAATAAACACATTGCTACATGAATATGGAAAGAAAACCGATATATAAGATATATAAGATGTCTAGAGAATCGAGATACATCACACATACAAAATGGATCATGTCCTTGCATCTTAAGTCATAAAAAATATAACAAATGTATCTCATGATCATCATCATGACTCACGAGTCATCTATAATGAAGTAAAGTAAATAAACTATTGATTCCCTCTACCCCTTTTACGGGAAAAGGTAATCGGTGTGCAAATGGCCTTTCCTCTAGAACTAGAAGTAGGTGCCCTTGAGGCTTGTGGGCCTCGTACTGGACTCTGACGTCCTCTAAAAGAAGACCTTGCAAAATGACGTCCTCTAGAAACTGGAGAAGATGGCCGAAACTGATGTCCTGAAGAATGAGAAGGTCGATGAGGTAGTCCTACAGCTCCTGCTCCTCTACCAATACTAGTGCTTGTGCTACCACCAGGTCTATCTCCCTCAAGCTCTG
>LPNX010084890.1:0-83582 GCA_001517045.1 Pseudotsuga menziesii | reverse complement strand
GCAGGGTTGAGGTATAGCCCTGCAGCATGAATGGGGCGATGGAGTGTGTGGTTCCATCGCGCATCAATCACCGCCCATATCATATGTTGTCTCTCCTGCCCGTGATCTCCCTTGTCATCATAATAAGCATAGATGGATTCTTTGGCCCTATCCATGGCCTCATATAGGTAGCCCATTGCGGGCTTCTCTCCATCAACCAAGCGGAGAACCCTTACCAAAGGTTCGGTGATGGTGCACACCTCCTTCACCGCACCCCAAAAACTCTCATCATATGCAACGAGCCTGAATGTGGCTTGCCCCTCTGGTCTAGTGCTAAATGATAAAGCACGCCACTCTGGTGAAAAGAACATCGCCTGCAAGTCCCACATAGAATTCAAGAGTGACTGAAGAGAAATAAAGCTAGTGGCAAAGCGTGTGATGGCAGGACACACCAACTCTTTGTCACCTGTGAACTTTCTCATCAAGCTAAGCACTGTTGCATGGTTATATATGAATTTTGTGATGCTCCGTGCTGAATCAATAGTATCCTTGATCCAATCAATCTTGCCTAAATCCTCTAAGATCAAATCAAGGCAATGGGCGGCACAAGGAGTCCATAATAGTGTAGGATACCTAGCCATGAGCATCCTACCAGCAGCCACATAGTTCGTAGCATTGTCCGTTATCACTTGGACAACATGCTGCGGCCCAATCTCTTGGATGAACTCATCCAACAAGCCACATAGTAAAACCGCATCTTTGACATGTGCAGATGCATCCACAGATCTCATGAACATAGTCCCCCTGGGGCAATGAACCAAGAAATTGAGAAGTGTCCTACCCCTCATATCGGTCCAACCATCCGACATCACACTGCATCCTGTTAAGTCCCATGATCTTTGAAGCTCCTCCAATCTGCGAGTGCAATCAGCCTTTTCATCCTGAAGGATGGGTCCTCTCAACTCTTCATAACTAGGGGGCTTGAACTCCGCTCCAACTAAAGCAGCCGCCTCAAACATGGACACATAAAATGGGTTCTTTGCAAAGTTAAATGGAATAGCACTCCATAACAAGCATCGACCAATAAGTTTGTGTGTGTCTGCTTTTTCCTTTACCTTCACCATGGACCTTATAGAAGGTTGTCCACCAGGGCTGCATCTTGAAGATACCATGAAAGGCGATGCAGACTGCTGTGTGGAGTGGGTATCGGTATCTGGGCTTGTCCCACTAGCCCCTACTCCTGCTGTGGACTCGGATCTTGAAGCAAGTTGATTCCTCACAGCCTCCTTGTATTGTTTCCTTAGCCCTGTGCCCTCAATCGCTTGTGTGGCCTTAGCAATGATTTCCGGAGTTGTTTCTTTGCAAGGACCCACATCATGCCCTGCTATTTGTGCAAGGTGGTATTTCAGCCTATTTATCCCTCCTGTCATTCTTTTCCCACATAGATTGCAAGTGAGAATTTGTCGATTGACCGGGTCAATAGGTGAGCCCCACTCCCAAAATGGATCCGAAGCCTTTGGCATCTTGTATATGGAGTTATTGTGGACAAAATGAAGCTTGAATCTTGATACTTTGAAGTTTGAAGTTTGAACCTAAGGCAAGAAAAAAACGTTTTTTAGCATATGTGATTATTGAAAATGTAAAAGTTTAAAACACAAGAAGAATTCCAAGAAATATTGAGCATTCAACCATTAATTTGATGAGGAAAAATACATAGACATTTTTATGAGGATTTATAAGGAATCTAGGGCAAGATAAAAAATGCCAAAACGTTTTTTGGCATGCAAGCAACAAAAAAATACATAACAGTTGAAAAAAAAATGCTTAAAACCCCATAAAAATCGTTTTTGAAGATAGACATTTACATGGCAAAGTAAATCAACAACAATCCCTCTTGGAAAAGTGAGAAATGATGGGCAAATTTTTTACTTACTTTCAGCTGTGGAAAAAACTCCAAATGGCAAGATCCAATCTTCAATTTGATGCTTGATGGCAAAGAAAATGTTGCCTAAATTTGTTGTTGGTCTCTTGAAACCCTCTTCACTTGCCCTCTCAAACTCTTAGCTCACCTCCTAGTGGACTGTTGGACTCAAAATGAAAAAAAAAATGAAAAAAACCATCTTAAAAACCACTTTTTTCGTCCTTGTCCGCGGCTGGCCGATTTTTTCCATCGACGTGCGATTTATCGGGAAAAAAGTGGCAAAAAATCGAAAAAAATTGGGCCGATTTTTGGGGTGATTTTTTGAAGAGAAATCGAATCGGCGAAAAAATCGCGATTTCTCGGAAATCGGCCGATTTTTCGCCGATGTTGGTAACACTGTCACTAAGTCAAACCGGTGTCTCAAACCGGAAATGACCGGTTTCGACAGTTTTACCAGTTCTGGTTTGGTTTTGGCCGGTTTCGGTGGTTTTACCTATTTTGGTCCGGTTCCAGCTGGTTTGCCGATTTTGGTCTGGTTTTGACTGGTTCCATACAAAACTGTACAACAACACTTAAGAGAGCTTTTAATTTTTTTTTCTTTTAAAACAAAAAAGTTGGTTGAGTGGGGAAGGTTTTAGTGAAATATGCTCAGTATGGCACGTAGCAAGAGTCCTTTTTGCAAATTTGTGTATAGTGGTTTGGATTCACATGGATGCACATGAATATATATATATATATATATATATATATAATTTTTCAAAATTTGAAATTTTCTGTATTTTTGGTGGACCGGTTTTGTTATCTGTTTAGGGTCGGCCGGTTCGACCACCGGTTGGGTTCTTGTAACCTTGGTCTGGACACATTCCCTATACCTTTGTGGTATATTGGGAATCCCTCTCCCGTTAATCCACTCAATTGTAATAATCTAAAACTAACCAAGGGTATCTTGCAAAACATTTTTTGGCACTACAACACACTCAATTCGACTCCATTTTCAGCACTGGTCTTTTGCTTATTATCATTACAATCTTTTGCTTTATCATGTGTTGAATGGTTATTTAATTTCTGTATTGCTTATGCTGTTACTAATTTTACTTTTGTAGTCTCTTGCTTCAATTTTCATTGTCATAAAAAACTATTAAATAACTTACTCATCCACAAACTAAAAAAGCTTTATCAGCCTTAGTAACTCTTAGGGTCTATCCCCCCTTGGCTTCGTTAGGAGTTTGCCTAAATGGAAGAGTCAAGATCAAGTGATAGTACTTGACTCAAGACTTGCCCCCAAGGACGCACCCAATGGCTTGAAGATTTTTTCCATGCTAATCCCAAGGTGCGTGCAAGGCAGCAACACGGTTCATTATTATTTTATTAAAGAGTAACTTCGAAGTTGAGAAGTATTACTTTTGTTATTTAATAACAATAATCAAATGGTAGACATATTTACCAAAACTCTGTTCAAAGGGAAGAATGGAAGGTTCAGACTTCACATAAGGAGTTAGGGGAGAACAAAATAAGAAGGGGTGTGTTAGAATTTAACGACTATTTTGTTGTTATGTGGGCCCATGTGATGCATCAGCCAGTCATAATAGTATTTTTTTTATAAGTACTTATCAAGTATGGGGGTTCTAATAAAGTTGTTTCCAGAAAGTCAAAAAGAGGAGGTTAGGGAGATTCTAGAGTTAGACTGTGCTTCCATCTCCATTGCACTTTTATAAATAGATACAGAATATCATGTGTAAGAATGAAGGGGTCTGTAGCTGCCACAAATTCTATTGTTTTGCATTTGTGAAGGAGCAGATTCTTTTGCTTGTAATGTCATAAAATGCTGGTTTTACACTAGCACTTTTTGCTTCTGTTTATGTGGTTGTGTGAAACTTGTTGCACATCTTTCTTATGTTTTGTTTGAAGTTTTGACAAAGGATAAGTGTAGTGTGGCTGGTCCCATGCTTGTCCACTTATACGTAAGCTCTCTTCACCATTTATTTTTTGAACTGGTTTCTTTTTCTTAAGGAAATTCCTCATGCTTTCTCTTGATCTAGGTTATCATTTAACACATCTAGGATGCACAATGCAACTTCTATCTTTACAAGAATTGTTTTATTTGGGGTTGTAACATCAATAAGTAATTTTTTTATATCATCTTGTTTTGCTAGAGTTATTGGTGTTTAATATACAATGCAAATTAACGAGTCTCCTTTTGATATTTTGTGGAACAGATGACAGCATATCGTCTAGCAATTGGTTCTCAAGTAGATTGTGTAGAAATAGATGCGTCTCGTTCTCGTGATGGTGTTCTAGTGGCCCTACATGATAGGTATTTTGATTTTTTCCTATGGCAATGTTAGTGCACTTTCACCTGAAGGATAGGCTTTGTAGCTTGACACTCACCTTTTGTTTGACATTCTTTTTGCACTGTGCTGCCTTGTGTTATTGTTACATTTACTAAATACTTTCTGGAGTGACTTGATTCTCACGTTTTACAGGGCAGGGACTTGCAGAACATAACAGGTGACAACACTTTAAGGGTTGGGGATTTGAGTATGAGTGAGGTCAGAATTTCTTGTCTTGGACATTTTGAAAGATATAAGTTCATCTAGGTTTATTTTGTACAGGTTCTAAATACGTTATAAGATCTTGATGCTTGTGAACATGAAGCTATCTTTGACTAATGTGCTTTCTTTCACTCAATCTTATTTGAATCTTTTAAATGATATAGAGGGAAATATGGTGTGGTTTATTAGAACTTAAAAATTTATGTATTACAATAACCTGTTTGTGATTAGAACTAATTGCGACTCAGTTTAGATTTGTACGTGGAAAGAAATAAATGAAAAAAGGCAGTGATATGTTTTACAATTTAACTATCTGTAGAAAGTTTATCATTTCTTGTTCTTCACTGCTTGTGCACAATCATTCTTAAATTGCAATGAAGGTTGAATCCCAGTGATGCCTAGAGTTAAACATATATAACAAAAATCGACATTTTAACTCTTTATATAATAATCATACTTTCTGCTCATTGCCCAAGAGCTAACTGTATGAAATGGTCTTTGTGAGCGCCAAACACCTTTAGTCATTGTGAAACTCAAAAGTGGATGGTCAGTGTATCAAGCCATTGATTAAGCAAGTGATATAAGTTTGGTTATGTAATAAGCATTTTGTGAAAGAGAGATAGAGTTCATTATTCTCTGGGGCAAATTTGAGTGTAATAACGTTGACATATGTTGATCCCTAATGGCAAAGTGTTCAATTTCTACTTGAAGCTGGTGAGATAAAAGTGAAAACACTTGATGTTCCATGAGCACTGAAGCAATGCACTGCTCACATTCATATTGGGGGGTAAATAGTATTAGCTGTTATGCAAATTAAATGTCATGGTAGGAGCATAATTTCCTAGTTTGAGATGAGAGCTTGCAAGGGAATGTCTATGAGATATGCATGTAAAATATGGTGATATTGTCCTTACTGGCCTTGTATCTAGATGGCTAGATTAGGATATAGTTGCTATTCTTTCCATGGCCCCGGACATTGGACACTAGGATGGAGTTGCATGACAAGTCATTGTTGAAAAAATCAACATCTAGGAAAACTTGGTTGGGGGTCTGGAATACAACTTCTTGATAACATCAATAAAAAATTGACAAACCACGGGAATAATTAAAAAATACGATTTTTTTTCTTCATTTTTTAAACATATAAACCAATGACAACATCAAATAAACACATTGCACATAAATATAGGAAAACCACAAGTATATATGATGTAGTGGATGCCGAATAAAAAATGATACATCAATATCAATACTAAATTCTGAACCCTAATAGCTGTCCAACCTAGGATTCAAAAATGGACAACCAATACAAATTGACACCAAATATATAAATGTATCTTATCATCATGAGTCAACACCATAGTGCACCACTTGTCATTTGTATAGTATGGTTGAGAGGAGAGGAGTCCAGGGAGGTGTATAGTCAACAATCCAATAAATGAAAATTTCTGTCCTCTTAGCTATGTGTCATAAGTCTTTTGTGTTTCTCAAGGCTTATGATGGAAGTATCTAAGCCATGCCATGAAATACAAACACAAAGCAGTTGCAATCTAGACCCTATATCCATGAGGATGAATGTGTATATACCATAGTGGAAAAAATTGCCGATTTTTCGGCGATATCTCGAAATATCGCGATTTTTTTTTAAAATCGTACAATGCGAAAAATTGGCAAACATCGGCAAAAATCGGGAAAAAATCGGGAAAAATCGGAAAAAATGGGAAAAAATCGGGAAAGATTGGGAAAAATCGACAATTAAGGGAAAAAATCGGTAAGCAAATTTTGACCCTATTGAAGTACAAAATTTGCATTTTTTAATGCTTGCCGATTTTTGCCGATGTTGCCGAGAAGATGTTTTTTGGACCCTCGCCGATTTTTTGTTGATGCCGATTTTTTCCACTATGGTATATACTATATATATATGCAAATGTTTTGGTGTCTTCTTGTTGAATAATAGTGTTGCAAAATTTGGTCAGTTAAAGTGTGCAAGACACTAATTGAATTCACATCTCCAAGGTTTTATTTGACATAGATGGTGTTCTAGAATACATCAACGTTTCAATATTTACTAATTCAATAACTCCATTCCTACTCTCCAATCAAAATTTTAAATCCTCATTCCACCAAATGCTGCACACACGTATGGAAGAAATGTCACTTTTCTCTAGTCATCTTGCTTCAACATAAAACTATTATTTTATAAGCCCTTATTGTTAGCTTGCCTTCACTATATAATTTTTGACTCCCATTTCCCTTTGAATGAATGAAAAACTACATACCTAGTTTTTCCATGACTTTATAAGTTTCTAGCGATAAACTAGATAGTTTATAAATGTCTTGGAATGCAATCGAATGCATAGTTAACATTATTTATGCAATGACCTTGATCCCTGCTGCAATAAAAGAAAGCTGTGATTGCAATGAGAACAATGGTTTGGGGTTGTTGAAGATGACAAACAACTCTCCTCTCATTCCCTAGCAGTTGTAAGTACAAATAAGTTCTAAAAAAACCAAAATCAATAGTTTAATAGGGTCAAAATTTGCTTGCCAAACCCTTGATGACTTTTCCTTGGGTTAGGAGAGATTCCATATTTGGATATTTTCTCTTCTAAGGAGTTTGCCTCCTGGGCCTCACTAGATGAAGGCGGTGTTGGTACTTTCTGAGAAAACTTTTTCTTTAGACTATAGATATGTTCATTGATTGGCTTCCTCCTTGCATATGCTTCGTAGATGCTCACTCCCACCTTCTCCTGCACAAGGAGTAGATTAATAAATCAATTATAGAGGACATCTATGGACAATTCATTGAAATATCGTGTGCTTCCACCCATATATTCTCTTAGCCCTAAATTGGCCTTTTTTTGTTCACCATTTCTTGTAGATTGTTGGCAATCTCATTTTTCTTTTGGACTACCTACGACAACATTGGTCTTGTGGCCTTAGGATTCCTCTTGGTTTTCTAAGAGTGCACTCACACCAATTATGAGTTGAGATAGATTTCCAAATCTAGATGGAGAAAAGATTTGCTAACTTATCTCTCTCTAGTAGGTGGAGATGGAGGAGCGATTCATGTTTTAGGTGTCCCATCTATTTTGAGATCTGAGGGAGATTTCCCTATGTATATAGAGGGTTTGGAAGGTCCCATGCTACCTTTTTCAATTAGCTAGAACAGGGGCGCCTGCCCTTGTAAATTTTAGAGGTGTGCGTTATAGGGTTCTTCGGGGCCTACTTGGTTAATTGTTCCCCTTTTCAAACCCTCTCGACCATTACATGTTAAATTTGTAGGGTTAGGTTAACGTTTAACATAAATAATATACTTTAATCCATGAACATAAATATAAAACAAGATTCAGAATAATACTGCTCCAATCAATTTAAACTACAAGAAAATCACACATAATTTTCATCTCTTTCAACATTAACACTCCATTGGTCATTGCGTTAAAGTTGGTCCTCGAGATGATTCATCAAATGCCATGTACAATAACAAATAATAAAATAATGTACAGTAGATAATAGCAATAAAGAATCGTACCAATTATTTTGAATCGACCTTATACTCAGATACTTTTAAGTTTTGATCTTGTCATTGAAGAGACAAGTCAACTGGGTGAACAAATGACGTACCTTGAGAGAGGGCTTAAGAGGTTTAAAGCAGAAGCATACTGACCCCAGACTCTTAGTCAATAAGAAGAGAGACTTCAATCAAATACTCAGACTTAGCAGCACAATCATACCCAGTACAATCATGCTGACAAAGGAGACACACTCACATTGGGTAAGTATACAATCACGTTGTGTAGAGACACATAGTCAACTTTTACATAGTCATACTTTCACACAGTCATGCTTGTAGAGAAACCCTCAATCAAGCTCAACATAGAAACACACAAGCAAGCACAACAGAGAAGAGGCACATGGTCAAGTTGGCGGAGGAGAGACACGGTGACGCTGCCAGTGATAGTCATGCTGCAAAGGAAGATACAGTCACGCGGAACAGTAGTATACAGTCCACGCAAGAGCTAGGTGACATACAATTCACGTAGGAGGAAAGACCATAGTCACGCTGTTGGAAACACAGTCCACACAAGAGGTAGGTGACACACAGACCACACAGGAAGAGAGACCATAATCATGCTGCTGGAAACCTAGTCCACGCAAGAGTGAACAGTCACGCAAAGGTGCAATCACGTTGCAGGTGGAGAGGTGGTCACCCTAGGGCATAGTCATGCTAAGAAACAACACATGGTCACTCTATAGAGACAGAGGTATGTGGAGCAGAAGAATACAGCCATGTTGCTGGAAACACAGTCCACGCAAGAGTGAACAATCACACGAAGGTGCAGTCGCGTTGACTTAGAGGAAAGACATACGATGGACCCAATCACGCTAGCAAAAAAATGCTAGCGAAGGAAACACGGTCATGTGTAGCAGTAGCCAGACACGGGTAAGAAAAGAGATACGACTTCACTTCTTGGATAAACTTGAAGGATAACCTTTTCTTGTTATATAGGTTAGGGTGTTAAATAAAACAACAATAAAGTGGTCCAAAAATAAAATCGTAGAGTAAATGGTCCAAAGGTCTTAGAATAAAATTATAAAATAAATGGTCCAATGGTCTTATAATAAGACCATAAAGTAAATGGTATAATAAAAAAAATCCAAAGGTAAAACAATAAATGGTCCAATGGTTTTATAATAAAACCATAAAGTAAAAGGAACTTAGTTTAGTGTACCAATAGTCAAAAAATAAAACCCACAAGGTAAGAGTCATCATAACAAAGGTACACCCAATAAGAGTGCTAGGACCAAGTAACATAAAGGGCCATAAGTCAGCCAAAGGGGTTCACAGAAAAAAAGACAACCCACATACCCACAAGATCAAGGTGAACCATAAAGGTGGACAAACAACTCCTTTTACCTATCTGACCAACAAGACCAAGGACTTTAATCTTTTCTCCCTCAAGGTACATTGTTTCATATATTTTATCATCATTGTATAAGGGGAAGATCCAAACTGGATGGTACGATCCTTTGGTCCTCAATACTGCTCCTAAGGGTTTGGTGCTAGGGACATCATCAAGGGGTGGCCAGTCCCTTGAGAAACAACCTAGAAATAACCGATTAGGAGAGAGGACATCACATATCATAATCTTGGTCAACTTGACCAAAAATCATTTGGTTAACTGACCATGTTTGCTCTAGCAGGAATTGCTTGGTCCTAGACCAAGAATCTGCCTGGTCCTAGAGCAGGAAGTCTTTGTCTCATCTTGCAGAATTTGCTTGGACACTGTGTCCAGGAAACTGTTTGGTCCTAGACCAGAATACCCTAGAGACATATAGGGGCCCTAACCACATGTTAGGGACTTTGCCATGACATCAACCTGCTTGGTCCTAGTCCAGGAACCCCAAGAGACTACTAGGGGTTGTAGGGTACCTTCTAGGGTCTTACTCCGCCCTAGTTAACTGACTAGGGTACCATTCTCACCGAGAATGGGTCTCGCAGCTGCACTACCTTTAACATTAGAGGCCTTGAACAACCAATTGATATTGTTGCCACTAATACAAAGAATAATAGGTTGCCACTAATACAAACAATAATAGGTCAATGAAACGACACCCCCCAACATGAGAAATTATGAGGCCACTTTGCCTCATTGTTCCTTGGACAACATAGAGGAATCACTACCCTTCCTCATTCTTAACATAAACGTCATAGATTGATGCCTATCACCAGTCCCCTTTCGTTGAGGGACTCATTGATCTTGGATGTTAGGGGAGCTATAACAAAGGGTTTAGAACTTCTCCCCTGTAGGATAACACAATGAGCTTTCTTATCCCTAGATGCTCAAAGAAGGATATGATCATAATTAGGAATGGCAAATTGGTGGTCATGGATGATGATGGCTCCTCTTATGATATCACTGGTCCCCTCTCATTGAGGGATTCATTAATCTTGGATGTTAGGGGAGCTATAACAAAGGGTTTATAACTTCTCCCCTATAGGATAACACAATCGAGCTTTCTTATTCCTAAACACTCCGAGAACGATATGATCATAATTAGGAATGGCAAATTGGTGGTCATGGATGATGATGGCTCCTCTTATGATATCACCAGTCCCCTCTTGTTTAGGGATTCATTGATCTTGGATGTTAGGGGAGCTATAACAAAGGGTTTAGAATTACTCCCCTGTGGGATAACGCAATCGATCTTTCTTATCCCTAGACGATTTGAGAAATATATGATCATAATTAGGAATAACACATTAATGGTCATGGATGATGATGTATGATGTTGACCGATGTGTTGCTCTTTCTGAAGATCTATATCTTTGCTTCTTTATGGAGGACTTCTTATTGTAAGACATTGTTGTTGGGGTGCCTTCTTTCTTTATTATAGTTTCAACTTCACTATTTAGGGTTTACCCCTTTTGGTTCATTCCTTTTATCCTTTTGTCTATTCTTTCTTTCACCTAGGTTTTAGATTGTTCTGAAGTTACTTTAGGCACTCCTATTGTTGTTGTGAAATGTTGTTTTTCATAGTATCATTGGCCTATTTTGGTCACTTGAGGACATTAGTATGATTTTGTTTCATATCTCAATTAAGTTTTGTTTGGGAAATTTGAATATATTCTTTAATATTCCATCTGGATATGTTGTATGCAATGCAATTCATTTTCATGAATAAATTTTGCATGATGAACAAGTAAAGACCTCTCTCACTTTATTAGTATGATCGTATGATTACTATAGTTAATTTTTAATAAAATTCTTCCTTTAACTATTAACACAAACAAGAGATGTGCATAGGTATTTTATACCAAAAAAATGTGGCTGCTAACACAATAACTGCAATCTCTAGCTAAGCTCAACATTAGGTTGGTATCATACCAAAACACCCACTATGCTAATAATGGACCTCAAGGCATACAAGAAATCCAAAATAGTTCTTAAAGTATCCAAGCATTGATAACTCAAATGGAACCATGGTCTTGAAATAACCAGAATATCATAATCATTAGACAACAACAGAAAGTAGCCCAACATTGTGCAGTGGATCATCATGCTGTGTGGGGGTTGTCTCCTAGCTACAAACAACAAGTTCCAGGTCAATAATAATTAGTTCCCAACTATTGTTGTCAGATTTAGGTGGCATCCCGCATTCATAAATGGCAAGTGATATTGTAGGGAACTTATCGTTATATTGTGTGCGCTGAGGTGGTGAACTATGTTGACACTCCCTCCTCTTTCTTACTTCTTAGCCCGCTCTGTGCCATGCCAACTTAGAAGCGAAAGAACACAAAATTTACAATTTCCAACAAGACTATCAACAATCACCTTTGATGAAAATAGATCTCGGATGGACCACATCACAAACGATCGACATTTTTACTGTGGAATTCGTAACTCGTATCGTCTTATTTCGTCAAGTGTCGCAAGCATTAAAATAAAGAATCGAGAGATGACATTACAACCAAGACATCAGACGCCAGCCTTGTCTTTAATAAAGCTTTGAGGACAAAGCTTTCTTAAAGGGGAAGGCAATGTAATGAACAAAATATATATATAATAATTAGACATTAATAATTATGATGAACTAATAATTAATGAAGACTAAGAGGCACCTTAATGAAAGGTTATGCCTCTTTACGAAAAGGAACCCAGTATGGGTATTTATACAAACGTTATTCTCATTGTAATATCATCAATTATCTTATCAAATACATTTTATTATCCATACATGGATTATTTATTTTATTTACATTGGATTTTCCCGTAAGAAACAAAGTTTCTCTGTTCCAACGACTCCCCCCTTTTTTTATTTATTTCGGCGATTGTGTGAGAAAAAATGATTGGGCAACTGAGTAACGATGGTCGCTATATTCCGACGGTGTTTGGGCAAGAAATGATGCACCCGACGTCGAATGACTGACAAAAGATTGTAAGATATCAGATGATAGACGATTGTAAGATATTAGATGACATATGACTGATAAACAATTGTAAAACATCAGATGATTGATAAATGATTGTAAAACATTAGATGACGAACAATTGACGGACAATTGTAAAACAATGGATGGTGGACAGTTGACGAACGACTATAAAACAACGGGCGATAGATGGATGTGATCTAAATCGTTGGCAACTGCATTAAGCAAGAAAAATGGCGTCTCTTCACTTCTTCCTCGGCGGCCGACATGATCTATCAACCACAATTCGAGGGAAGCTTTAGCTCCATATCTACTTGCTACTCTTCACAACAAATCTCATTCCATGGTGCACGATGGATTCACAACTCAACAACTTGACGATGAAGTGGCTAAGAAAAACGATAGTGCTCTCTATCTCCTTCACCCATATGACTCATTCACATTGCAGATGCCCTCAGATTCGATCCTCTCTTCCTTTGAACGCGCTCTGATACAATATTAGGAAATTGATAAACAAGAAACCCTAGATAGGGTTACGTCACTGAACACATGAAAGCTCAATATCACACAACACAATGAATGATGACTTTATTGTGAGACAATACAACTTTACAATGTACATTAAGGGTCCTTTCTCTTATAAAGAGTCCAAGTGACCAAACCCTAACCCTAATATGATTAAAACCCTAAATTTTAACCTAAGTCATTATAAGTGACTTTATTACATGTGTAGCCTTATATCTTAACAATTTTCTCTTCTTGAGCCAACATTAGAGATCATGAGATGGAGTGGTCGTGAAATGAGATTCCTATTCTTAAGAAATGTTTCTTCCAACTTAAAAATAGTTTGGTTGCATCCTGTGCTTTTTAATGGTTCTAGGAAAACAGGCTTTTCATTTTAATTTTTGACCACAATTGGCATGATAACCAAGGTGTAAAGGGTGAGTTCTTTCTTTGGCTTTTTGCCAAGAAGAGATCTCAACATAACATAGTTACTGGGCAACACTTTCTAGGCTTTATTACATTCCATGTCTTGTGTTAGTCCTAGAGTCTACACTAGACTATGGGAATGCAGAGCTTAGGCACCTTAGAGATTGTATGGATTTTGTTAAATAAGGGTCAAGGATTTGATTTCTTAGACTCAAGAAGGATAGGAAATAGAAAGAATTGTGAGTGACAGACTTGGGTACTAACTGCTTGGATAACCCAGTTAACACACACAACAAAACCAAAAGCTACACAAAGGAATGATGGATAGTCTAACTATAGACTCAAAATTGATTTCTTGGACTCAAAAAGGATAGGAAATAGAAACTCAGAAAGAACTGTGAGTGACAGACTTAGGTACTGACAGCTTGGATAATGGTATAACCCACTTAGCGCTTAAGGCTTGGGATTGCAAGTAAGATTTTATTAGTCTCATCTTTCCCCAGCTTCTGTGGGTGCAACACAACTTCCATTTTTCTTTGTGAAAATCTTTGTCCCTAAAATTATTTGCCCAAAGAAAGCTTCTCAAGGCCTTTTCCAGTCTATGGTATGCATTCCGGGGAAGCACTCAACATGAGTGACCTCAAGCCAAAGCCAAAGGATTAGTAATTTGTTTCTCAATCTTTGCCACTTTTTGATCCATCACCTCCAAATGCTTCCTTGGAGAGGCTTGGGGATACCTAACAACTTGAAAGTTTGGCTTGAGAGTGACTGGGACCATCCTTGGGCTACTAATAGCCATTGGCTCTACCTGTAGTGTTGGGTTTCGGTCCACTGAATAGTGGGGCCAGATGTTACACAAAATTTGGAGGCAATCCAGAGTGTTGTGGTAAGAGTTTTTTTCTTCGAGAATGGTAAAGAATGAATCGTCAACAAATAGCCATTAACCCACTGGCTAACACCATGGCTAAGTAAAGGAATCCCTTTAATTAGCCCTAGGCCACCTTGACTGTAAATAAAATAGCCCAGGCTTTGACAACTATCACACACATCCTTGATAGATGGAGCAGAACAAACCCACTGATTCTGATTTGCAGTGGTTGATTGTAAGGGAAGCTAAGGCTTCAACAAACTAAGTTTTAACCGCTTTAATGAAGAAGGCTCAATGCCCAGAGATTTCGACATGGCAAAGATGAAAAAGCACTACACTCAATCTATATGCATTCTTAGAATTATGTGCTAAATAGAGCATCCAACACAAGGGAGCTAGCCTATTTCTTGGTTTCCTAGACTGCTATCACATTGTGTAGGATGAATCAACCTTTGATAAATCCTGCTTGCGCAGGCTGCAGTATTCTAGGGAGAATATGTTTGAGGTAGAGAACAAGGGCCTTAGCCAGGATTTTATAAGAAACATTCAACATAGTAATTGGTCTCTAGTTAGTTATAAGCTAATTGTCATCAGGTCTAGGGCCAAACTTGATGGCGTTGTGGTTTATAGTAGCTCCCAAACTTTGCTTCTTTATAAATGTGGACAAGATCTGGTTTGGCTAAGTCCCACGTTGCCTTGTGGGACTTGCACGAGAATTCATCTAATTCAGGGGACTTGCCACTTGTGATTTCCATCAAAGTTGCTATTAACTCATCTAGAGTTAGTGCATATTCAAACTTCACATGCCCTCAAATATTCCTCTACTAGGCCGCATGATATAACATCCAAATCTTTTGGATGACCAACTCACATTCCTCCAGAGGCCCCTGTGATTGAAAAACCGTTCTAAAAAAGTTTGCAAATACCTGCTTAATCTCTTCCATCTCTTTCTGCCTAGTTATTTGACCAAGTACATTTTTGAGTGCTGAGATTTTCTCCTTGGTATATCGTCAATTATTTAATATTTATCCAATGGAACTGGGCTATTGGTTGAGTCCACCTAGTCCATTTTATGTCACTGACCTTCAAAATGTGATGAATTTTGGTAGCTCGAGTTTGCTTGTCTTCATTGTGAGGACTAACCAAGAGCATTTGAGAAACATGCTCCAAGTTTCCAACTTATCTTTCACCTCTTTATGTCCGTTTTGATGTGTAACAACAATTTGGAGATCATCGCCACAAAGGAAGGCTATTGCCCAAGGTGTAGCATCCTCCCACCATGCTATCCACCACTCTTCTTTCATTGGATGTGGCATGGGGTTTCAAAATCTTTTCATAAACATCTCTGCAACCATTTTTATTATACTAGATACCGACTTTGGTATATTATAGTAGATAGTAATTCTACTTTGCCTGTTTATATAATGTTTATAACTGGTTGTGCTGCATGAGTTATGCCATAATCTATCTAAAGAACTTGACTCTAGCTTTAGTGCAGATTAAAGGATTGGATGCAGGCTTTGGATTTGCAAAAGAATTTCAAAATCAGGAAGTGCCTACACTTGATGATGCCTTGAAGGTATTCTATTACCTTTATTTGTATGCTGTTGAGATTAAAATATCAGGATTTTAATTCCAGAATCATTTCATTGCTGTAGTTTGTTTCAGAATCAGTCAAGCATGTTATTGTTGACGTGAAAATTGGTCCCCCTCGTTTTCAACAGGGGCTTGCAGCAGACTTACTTTCAGTTGTAAGTGCCTTTAGTCTTGTCTGTAAAATGGTGTCTTTATTTCATTTATTCATTTTCTAATACATTGTAACTTGCTTGTACTTTCTTTTACAATTTCTTCCTGACACTGCGTGATGCTGTTATTTGGAAATTTCCTTTTTCAGATCAATAAGACTGAATGCAGAAATTGTATCATATGGGCTAAAGTAGACAATTTGGTGAGAGAATTGAAGCAGCTATCTCGTGACATAATGGTTAGAAGCTGAATATTTTTTAAAATGTCTGCTTTTCTGCTCAATATTCTCTTTTTTCTAGGAGTATTGTATATTCCTTATGTCAGCAGTTCACATGTTAAAATGTAACCCCACAAATCTCAATGTGGGTACATAAAGACCCTTGAATGGAAAGTTATTTAATGACACATTCAGATGAATGACAATTTCATTGACACATCATAGTTATCAACCTGGTAAATTACCCTAGTTACTACTTGACTATTAGCTACAACTGTTATTCTCATAGAACATTCTAAAGAGCAAGCAGGTATATGTTATCTTTCAATTCAAATTTACCATCATTCGTATCTTGCAGGCCTCAAGGATTCTATTGGTTTCCCTCGGGGAGAGTTCCATGGGAGACCTGATGTGTCACAACTCCATGATTTGAAATATGCTGAAGATAACCTGTTGTTAGTTGACTCGATCTGACAGAGCAACATGAAATTATGAGGGGAACCTCTTGGCACTTGGCAGGGTGGGGCATGCAAGAACTGAGATGTATGGTTGAGTATCTCCCTGATGAAGAGGGATAGGCATCTCTAGACTCTGATTAGGATACAGGAATAAACTGGAGAGTGAGCTCCTCGAGTCCCTAATACCTATAGAGGCAGTAGTAGCATCCTCTGATCTCATACTAAGAGGGGTATCTGAAAATGAGGTGGTTTTCTGTGTTTGGCTCTTGTAAGTGGCGCATTTGATAGATCCTGTCTGGCTGTGGGATATGTTGGTTGTCTCCACTTGGCATCTATGGGAGCCACTTGGAGCTGTCCTAGAGGGATGCTGATTGACTGCATTCAGTGTCTCTGTGTGTATGGGGTATGGATGATGACACCACCCCGCAACTCCAAGAAGTGCTCTAGATAGAAAGACATCTTGGAGCCCAGATTCTTCAGTGGTAAGGTCCAAGTAACATGGATGTACAATCTGTAGATGTCATCTCTAATGACTTGATTCAGTTGTCTAGTGGGCAACAGATGGCCTGGCAAATCTAGAGTGTACTTGAAGGGGGGAAGATGCTCTGGGGAAATGGTTATGAACTGGAGAAGCTGAGAGGCCTCTAAATATCAATCTTGTGCATGTCCTGTGTGGGATCTGAGGCAAGGGCATCAGAGGAAGAAGAGTGTTGGTTAGGGGCACCTTTCTCTCTGAGGCAGAGTTCCCAAGGTCTGGACTCTATGTAGGAAAGGGACCAAATGAAACAAAACGAAATGAACGATAACCCCTTGGATTCCTGTAAGATGATATGAGAAATGACTTTCCTTTGAAATTTGTACTGTAGTAAAAAAATGTTGGTTATTTTGTAAGTAATGTATACAAATTGACAAATGAAATAACTAGTAAAAATTTATGTTTATACAATTTAAGCAATTTTCAAATTTGGTCAACAAATGTCCAACTCAATTTACCCAAAAGGCTAATTTTGCTAAGAAAATTTAACTATGCCACTGTCTTCAAATTGAGCTCGAATGGTTTTTGGATCAGGACTTTATGAAATTTGATTTGTTAGCCTATACAAGGTATTTCGGTTATCATATGTTTTAAGGAGATTGAATTATTTATTATTTATAATTCTTATCAACTCTGATATTTTTTGATATTGTGCTTTCTTTTCTTCTCTTCTAAAGCTAGGGATGTATTTCATTAAAATCTATGATTGAAGGATTGTACGATAAAAAAAGTACACCACAAACTCCTTTGGTTCCATCGCATCTTTGCTAAAATGAGTGAAATTTATTATCTGTTTTCTTATATGCAGGTGGGATATATTGTTATGAAAGATCCTATAACTGGAATTCAAAATGATTTGCTACGCATGGACGGGGCAGAGGTTATTGGGGTCTACCATGGTCTTGTGAATGAGAAGCTTGTTAAGTCAGCACACAGGTATCTGAAAGTCCTTCCAAAGTGTTCTTGAATGAAGCAATTGCATTTATTTGTGTAGTTTAGTTTGATCAAGATCCTTAATATTTGTTCCTACACAATCATTTTACGATTTTGTAATTGAATGCTTGTATTGGTATTGATAACTGTGCATCCGAGATTTTCTCACCTCTGTGAACACTACAACAATCTTTGTGCCCCCTTTAAATGAATGCTTTCCAGAAGTTGCAGAAAATAGTTCTTTGAAGGGAAGGTTCCCAAATTTATTGAGATCCTAGCCTTTCCTGCAACCACATGGAACCCATATTGTAACTGCCTCAAAATTGTTGGCTGCTCCAGAGCATATTTTGCAGTTCCTTCTGCCACACTTCTCTCTGACTAGCTCCCATTGTCAAGGAAGCTGATTGTCCCCTTATTGTTCTACGCAGCTCAAATTTAACATTGAACTAGGTCATAAATAGCAAGAAAGGATACCCAACTATGCTCAGCTAGAAAATGACATTATATGTCTGGTCTGTCGGGCTGTGGTCTAATGGTTAAGATGGGGCATTGCTATACAAATCATCCTGGTTCAGATCCTGATGGGTAGAGAGCCCTAGAACAATGTGTGCTCTGGTTGGTTTTGATGGCTCCCCATGTTGAAGTCGTACTGCGATAATGTGGAGATGGGTTCAAAGCTCTCCATGGATAATTTTTTTTGTTTACCCTTACCAAAAAAATGACATCCTTCTTTTAAAAGTAAATTTTACATAATTATATCTGGCTATTTCGAGACAAGAACTTTGAAAATATCAGAAAGATAACCTTGTCCTTTATTTGTGGCTACATCTATACTATATTAGCTATTGGACAGCTATGACACAAGTTAAAGGTAATAAAAAAATTACCCAAAACATGTGTAATATACAAATAAGAGTTCCATGGTATGTTATGTTGACACATCAGACATGAATAAACAATTTGTGAACTCAGATGACTGATAACCATACGAAAGTTGGCCACTTACTCCTTTTTTGCTTTGTACAACATTATTCAGAGTTGTGTAAGTACCATTTGGTTCATGGATGTTGCTGCATTAAAAACAACTCTGTTTTTTATATTTTGTATTTTGTACATATTTGATATTTGGGACAAGGTTCTCTATGCCAAGGACTCCAACATCCCTTGAAAATATGGAGATATCTCTACACGTTCCTGCGTACTTGCATCATTGAAACTTGGTAGAACATTGCAGTTTTCAATAATGTTTGTCTTCATGTGCAATTTCAAATCAGTGTTTTCCTTAGTTGACGTCTTGTCTAATTTCTAGTTGCATATGAGTAATTTCTTTGTATGTTTGCATATGTCATTATTTTGGTATGTGCCAATCACATGGTTATCATTATGCCCTATTATTTGTAGCAATATTATCTTGGAAAGGTATTCCAAGATAAGCTGTATGTGGCATGGTACAAGGCCGGAACACATTGTAAATTGTATTCCACACCCCCTTTGAAGTTGGAATTTTGCCTAGAAATTGTCAAAGTAGGTAACCTTTATGTGGCTTGGTATAATACCAATGCATAAATATTATATTATATTATATTCCACGCTGCCTTTGAAATTTGAATGCAGCCTAAAAAGTGTCAAATTGTTGATTGTCATATTATGATATTGGTGCTTGCTGATGACAACCTGGTTTTGATATGTATTTCCTATTCCTCAGTCCCCTTTGTAAAACATACTGTTAATATAATAGTTAGAAACATATATTGTCTTTTCTCAAACAGTTCCTGTACACTTCGGATGTTTTTGCTTCCTTGGGTTAACTTCACTGGCTTTTTTTATGATGTCTCTGTTGTTTGCATAGTCCTTTGTGTTATTTTGAATTCTTAATTAGTCTGGGACTGGTTTAAGGTAGTGATGGTATCTTTGTATGATACCTTTTTTGGGAGCATGTTCTTGAGATTTTCTATGCTTCTAAGTTAGGTACATTATGTCTCTTCACATAAAGTTCCTTTTGATAGGTATTAACATTTGGACTAAATGAAATCCAGAATGGGCTAGAACTTGAAAGACTTTATAGACTGGAATTCAGTGTTGTGTGTGTTATGTAAATATGGGGGAGTTTGCATCCAGATATGTGACTGCATATATTACTGATTCATGTTAAAAAATCTGCATGTTTGTGAACTAGTTGAAGTCTTACAAGGCTCTTCTGTTGACATTGCAGGGCAGGAAAGAAGGTTTATGCTTGGACTGTGGATGATATTGAATCCATGCAAAAGATGCTCCTTGTAGGAGTGGATAGCATCATTACAAGTCAGCCTAACTCGCTTCAGAAGATGATGGAATATATCAGAAACCAATGTATGGGTGTTGGGTTCTAATTAAAAATGGGAAGTTGAGTTTTGGCCATGCAGCTATTATAGATAGGACATACAAAGCATAAATATAACATGGCATTTGCGTTCAGTATCTTCTTGAAGAAATCAATGTGAATCATGACCAATCTGGTTCTAAATTCTACCTGTCAAGAAGCACGTTAAGAATGTCTCCAGAGGAGAAAGTGTTTATAACCTTCAATCAAGAACTATGTATTATCATGAAGATGCTTGTAGACATTTCCCTTAGAAATTTCTGGAAGAGGAAGTGTCAATTTCCTTCAATAAATTGTCTCATAAAGCTCTAAATATTGTCGGGAAGATGCTTGGAGTTGTTTATCACAAGTTTCAACACCTGATTGAAGGACAAGGCTGTAATGCCCAAGAAATCCAGTTTTATAGCTAGGATTGATGCAGGTATGAAAAAGAAATCAATTATTTACAACTATTTACTATTTTTCAATTTTGAGTATCCCTTTTGGTTGTATGTTGTATTGGAATTACATGTAATGTTTGGATGCTTCCCCTTCAACTTTTGCAATTTGTCTTTTCCAATGTCTCTTGTAAAGTGGATGTTGTAGATTGCAAAACATTTTCAGCATGCTATGTTGTATGTAGGGACAACTTGACAAAACTGAAATCCAATCATAGAAATTATGTGTCCCTTGGGACAATCTTCAACAACAGGACTGTCTTGTACTCCAGGATGAAATTATTATCCTTAATATGAGGTCTGGAATATGATATTTGATTTTGAACAAACTCATACTGACTCTATTGCTCTGCATTGCACTTCTGGTCTATATATTGTGTGCATTGATTCGTTTAATTGAAAACCATTTTCTTGTGATGAGCATAGCAAGGCATTTGAGATGGTTTATAAGGTAAAAACACACTATAAATGTCATATGGTATACATTAGCAAACTATTGCTTTTGTCTATATGAACTGTCTTACCGATCTGACAAGCTCTGTCAGGCATCCAGAGCTTGACAAATTCTTTCAGGAAAGAAAAATAAAAAAATTCTTGTAGCTAGTTCAGGCTCTGCAACATATTTTCAATTATCAACTCTATTGCACTGATGTATGTTCAAGGTACATGAAAGGTATAAATGCCCTCTTCTAGGTTTGACACTTGCCATTTCTTCTAGAAAAGTTATAAATAACCATTTACATATTGTTCACCAGCGAGGTTAATCTTGTCCCCTTATTGTCCAATAAATTCAGACCAATCATGGATGCCTCATTGCTTGAAAATTGGAATTTACATTTATCTCATTTGTAAATTTCAACCATACCTAATACTTAAATTACTTAAAAGTATGTCATTGTAGGCTCATTAAGCATGGGTGGGGAAATGCCACCTGACCTATATTTGTTGGACTAATGTTTATACTGAGAGGGCGGCGGGCTACTTTTTCTTATTTAAACATTCATTCACTTTGAAACAAATACCCAAGCTCAAATCACAATACACAAGATATAACGTGGAAACCCTTTCCGGAAAACCACATAAACTTATTTTTATCAATTCATTTAGGCACCAACCTATTGTTACAATGTTTGTAGGCACCAATCTACAAGAGACACCAATCCCTTCAATTGAGCACCGACTCAGCAAGATATAGGCACCAACCTATTGGAGACATCGATCTCCACAACTGAGCACTAACTCAATAAGACGATGTCTCCACAACTGAGCACTAACTCAATAAGATATAGACACCTACTGGAGACACAGATCACTTGTTGTTGTCTTTGCTGCTGCTAGTAGTTCTTTCTGTGTTTTGATCCCATGCACTCTTCCAATAGACAACACCTATCTCTATAGACACACCATAATATTTTTCAAATTTGCTTCATAATCTACCTCGCACTTGGTCCGAAATATGTTTGAAGATGGTTTCAAGATCATTCAGAAACCCTTATTTCTAGAGCCCATATCTTTGAAACTATAGCGAACACGTATATGAACTTGGACAAGTACTTCAAGATCTCTCCATCTCCTCCAAGTTTCATTGCCTAAAAAATTCTATAACAAAAGTTCTAGTGAAAATGCCATATTGAGCTATTTGAAGCTGATTTCAGGATCATTCAGTAACCCTAACTTGTCAAGGTCATATCTCCGAAAATATAGTGAACCAATATATGAAACTTGTACCACAGGTACTTCAAGATCTCACCTACATCTCCTCGAAGTATCACAGTCTGAAATGTCCTAGAACAAAAGTTTAGCAAAAATGCCACATTGACCCAAAACTCTCTTTTTGAAATGATATTCAATCTTTTCTCATCCACTTCTTCAAATGCTACAATACTTTCAACAAATGTGTCTATCCTATGAGATCTCGATGTCTTGGATGATTGAGTGAATAAACGGGGAAGTGCTCCACTTATTTATACCCTCCTAAGGCGCTCCTACATGATCTCTCTTCTTCTAGGGCCTACATGTTCAAGAAGCCACAAGGGGGTGCTTGCCCCTTCAAATGCATTTATTTATTCACAAGGTCGGCACATACCTTGTCTTCAATGCCTTCAATACCAATCAACCTCCAATAAACCTCTCCCTTTGCCCAGGGGCATGGTTAGGTTTCCTCCTCACTACTGCAAGGTGTTTCCCTCCTCCCAAGTGTGGTCTCATTATGTAGTTTCTTCATATTCCTTTGGTTTTATTTCCTCGACAAGTGGGCAAGTGGGATGTTACAAATATTAATTAATAAATAAAGACACTTTAATAATATTTTTTAAATGTGGTTCACGACATCAAATATTGGTGCTTGCTACATCTACTGAATACCCCACTTGAGGGGAAGCCAGTTCTGTCTATGGTGTAAACCGCCGGCGTTGATTATGGAGCCTAACTTAGTGGGGGCATTGAGTGAGGCCCTAGTACAATCTCAACATAGCCACCCAAGGATTTGACCCCGGGACTTGCTGCTTGCAAGAACAACTCTCAACAATTCGAGCTAACCCATCAAGCTTAAAGACACTTTAATAATTTTTAATAATAGTAATTATAATAAAAACTAAAAGAACGCGCCTTCTCAAATCGGTGCCCAAAGCCATATTAAAGGCATGCCATTATTTCTAAAAGCTCATCTTCATGTCTATCATATTATCAATTATATCTTTATTTATGGACAAGTATATCGTTGCTATTTCATTGGCATTAGAGCTCGGTTCATGTGCTTCAGTTTTGCTCGTGGTCTAGTCCTATCATGGTTTGTGTGCTCCAGTTTTGTTGGCATGATTTTAAATAATAATAATAATAAAATAAAAATAATAATATTTATGTCATAAAGGCATCAAGTGTCGTTCACTCTCATATAAGCCAAAATCACATTTAAATATATTGCCCCTCACACTAGAAACAAGACAATGGAACTGAAAAACTAGATCGAAATATTGGAGGACGTCAGCTCCTTCAAAGATGTCGCCAAGAACCAATAAAGCCTAAGACAGGAGATGAAGAATAACAACGCGTCATTTAAGAAAGAAATCAAAGTTTGAAGTTTTCACAGTAATGGAGAAAAAATTAAAAAAAACACGACCAATTCATGAAGATGTTACAAAACCAAGGTTCTAGTAGTTGCAACAGACGATAGAATAGTTTAAGCATGTCGATCGCCTCATCCCACACCTCTGCATCACTACCCCCCTACCCCCCTATAGATCAAGAGGCACCCAATATCAACCCCTTATGATATGCCCACCAAGAGCAAAAATAGAATTGTTGAGATACTACGGGAGCGAAGACCAATGTGTGGCTTGGGTAAACAAAGATGAAGAATATTTCACTATATGAAACATTACGACAGATAAGGAGAAAGTAAAATATGCATCCATGCATCTAGAAAGATACACATACAATTGGTACATGTGGTGGAAAGGAGAAAATCATTCATAGACTCGACACTTGTTCAAAAATGACTGTTTTGAAGATTTCATGGAATTATCGAGAGAAAACTCTTTTTGAAGCTTACCAGGTTACACAAATAAGGTAGTGTCCAGGAATTCATGCACTAGTGGGAACCTTTATCACACGAGTATTTGGATTATCAAACAACCAATTACTCAAAAGTTACTTGGGAGGCCTTAAACCGTATATCCAAAAGGAATTAATAATGCATGACAAATTCAACATAGAAGTAGTAAGACGTAAGGAAAAAGCAACATAAGCCAAATTTGAAAGTTTCCAATCAAGAAATGGAAAACACATTCAAGAAAACCTATATTGAGATTGGTATTTGTGAGACTACAACCTTATAAACAATTATCACTTAAACAAGACGGAAAGAATAAACTAGCTTCAAGGTTTTATGGAGCATATCAAATCAACATAAAGATTAGTCATGTGGCATATGGATTGAGATTATCGGTCACAAGTCACATCCACAATGTTTTTCATGTATCGTGTTTGAAAAAGGTGATAGGATAACACCAAAAAGCACAAACAATGCTTCCTATGTTGGATGATGAAGGACGACTTATCTTGGAGTCAAAAGTTGTTATTGCTCCCAAGGAAAAAAAGATTTCGATCTTGAGTGATTAAATAATGTCTTATTAAATAGAAGAATATTCCCGAAGTAGACGCATCTTGGGATTCAGAACACTTTCGATGACCACATCCTTCGTTATAATTTCTTTGAGGACAAAGCAAATTTTAACGGAAGGGCAATGCTACGAATATTAATTAATAAGCAAAGACACTTTAATAATGATTAATAATAGTAATTATAATAAAAACTAAGAGGATGATACTTTTCAAATCTGTGCCCAAAGCCATATAAAAGGCGAGCCATTGTCTATAAAAGCTCATCTTCATATTTTTCATATTATCAATAATATCTTTATTTATAGACAAGTATATCGTTGCTATTTCATGAGGTGTGCATACATATCTTCACTTGGGCATCATCATTACTTGTATTTGAAGTGGGGGCACATCAATATCTCTAACAATTTTTATCTTCTGCTTGGACTTACATAGTTTCCCCTCGCCTTTGACATCAATGACAACAATATTTCCAACAACCCCCCCTTTTGTCATTGATGACAACACTTGGACAATTCTGCAACAATCCTCTAACAACTCCTCTTGTCTGCAATTCTCCTTTTGTCTAGAACTTTTCTCATATTTACAATTCTTCCCCTTTGCTCCCCCTAAGCTTGTGCTTTTCTTAAAGTACTTAGTGGTGACAGAAGAAGGATATTACTCCCAGCTTCATATATTTTTCTCCTTTGACTTCGTCAAGTATGTATACATTGCTTAAGTTTATGTTCACATTTGCCACTAATCTTCTTGAACCTGCTTTCCTTAGCTCACACCCTTTAGAATTGAATGCAAGATTGTAACCTTGATCAGAGATTTGATTGACACTTAGAAGATTATGCTTCAACCCTTCAACAAGCAAGACATTTTGTGTTTTATTCTTTCCATGATCAAAACTAACATTAACTCTTCCAACCATCATTGTAGAAGCATTACCTCCAAAAGTAACACTGCTTCTTTGTTTTTCTTTTAAGGTGAGAAACTTGGTTTGATCCCCTGCCATGTGTTTTGAACATCAACTAGCAATGTACCAATGGTTCCTTTTGTCTTGAGCATAGAGTGCAAGTCCACATTCTTCCTTCTTTTGTTCCTTTTGCTTCCAAGCCTTAAAGTATCATTCTTTCTGTTTGTAAATAACATCTTCTTCTCTATTTGGTTTAGAAGATCCCACTATGTTGCTTCTACAGTAATGATCTATGCCCATAGTTGTTGCACTTATATCATTTAGTATCAAGTACGGGAACAAATGAATTGTAGTTTTTGTAAACAAACCCATAAGCACTTTTGGTTTTGTTGTTCACATAATCATTTTTTGAGGTTTTATGAGGACCTCTATTTCTGTCTATCAGATGATCACTTCTTGCATAAGCTATGTAATATTTTGCGTAATGACCAAAATTATTGCAAGAAAAACATAACCAAAGAAGAGATTTTGGTATTGGCTTGTGAAAGGCCTTGGTGGAACAACTCTTCTGAACTCATTCTTGTTGCTCTTGCTGGAAGAATCAGGTTACTGCTGGTCAACATTTCCTTTTCTGGTGCTGCTTTCATTGTTGATGGAGCCTTTGAGAACATTGACATAGTTTTTAGGCTTTTCTTCATCTTCCTTTCTTGTATCTTTAGAGGTATTTCGATTTTCATCATAGCCAATACCCGTTTTAATCTAAGTAACAGGACACTTCCAAATAGGGCCCGTGTCCCGTATTCTACGTGTCGGACACAACACTTGCCCTAATACGTGTCCGACACCATAATTTTTGTGTCCCAAAATCTGGACACTTTTCAACGCGTGTCGGACACTTGTCAGGAACGTGTCTTGATTTCTGGACATGTGTCCTATCAAAAAGGGTATAACGTAGGAGGACAGTAATGTTAATTTTGACATGGAGGAGCAGGAAGACGTTTGACAATGGCTAGTACCATTGATGAGCTATGATATTCTTACTCGTGGCTATTTAGTATTTTCATTTTGTATCTAGTAGTACAGTAGATACAAGACTTAGTACTAAGTAGTATCTACTCTATTTTGTATTTGTCGGTGGCATTCTCTCGATATCTATGTAATACATTTTGATTTTTGTGGTTTAANATATATAATTTTTTTAAATATATATATATAAAACGTGTCCCCTGTGTCCTGTTTCTACGGTCGTCGTGTCTCGTGTTGGATACTCGTATTTTCGTGTCCTCCGTGTCTCGTGTCCTCGTGTCATGTGACTTAGGTTTTAATGAATGGTGGGATTTTGTGACTAAGGATTTCATTCAAAGTTTCAACGCTCTTTGTTACCATTCGAACTAGTAGTCTAGGCTCGCTAGTGAATGCCAATTGTTAGACACAATGGCACACTGAGAGGGGGGGGTGAATCAGTGGGCCAACACTTTTTACCATTTCAACTTTCTTCAACTACTTAAACAAAGATCATTATAAGTACATCAACATCAACCAATTACATAAACAACACAAGACACTTCATAAGATGAACTTATAAACTTTATTATATTAGATTCAAATGACTACAACCGTGGGGGCTATCAGCTTCAACTGAAACAGAAGCACCAACTTCTATTCCAAGACTCAGCTTGGTCTCTTCTTAGATCCAACTAGGAAAACATGTACAATACCCAACTTGTATTTACATATAAACACTTGTCACATCACTTATCAATTTGCTCTACATGTCATCACTGCCATCAAACAACCTGCTGTCGAACAAGCACATCATCACAATTACATCGACCCTATCTGCCTCATCATGTCTTCAATCATTCTGTAATTTCTGTTGCCCAATCATTACTCCGTTCAAGCACCACAACATTATTTTTCACTCAGCACATCATTCTTTCCATAATCAGTTATTAGTAACTCATTTTGTCCACCAAGTTCCAACATTTATCATGTCGCCAAGAATATCCTGTCCTTGCCAATCTGCCAACTATCATGTCTGAACATTAAGGTATGCTCATTAAAGGTTCCTTAAATCATCAAAGTTAGCTCATGAATGTCTGCACATATCTTTGTTCATATCTTCTAGTTCTGCTTATCCATATAAAGTTATCTCTGCTGCTGCTCCAAACTTAGGACATCCACAACTTCGGTTGAACACTGTTGGTCACCACCGAGGGACTGTCAAAAATAAATAAAACACCAGCAAAAAAGAACACTTCTCTGTTGTTTCAAAACGGTCACAAGTTTTAACCACATGCACATTCAACTTAGGACTGTCAATACATTGGTCTTGGTGTAGGCAACCTTAGCTCAATATGCAACCATCTTAGTCCAAATAAAGTGCTACTACAACCACTGAAATTCAGAGTTTCTGCCTCAGTCATACCAGTGAAGGTCAATCTCTGTCACAACATACCCAGAAGAAAATTGTAACACTGAAAATTTAGGTTTGCAACATTTTCTCCGCTGCTGTTTTCTTAGGTCTGCTACCTCACCAAAAAAACGCAGTCTGCTGCTATAAATCCGAAAATCCTCAGAGCTCTGTCCGAAATCTTCTAATAAAAATGAGGACGTTTGATAGGTTATTTATATACATTTTCCTTCAATTTATCAGGGCCGACCTGTCATAAAATATTTTTATTTTAATTTAAATTGGATTTGAAGCCGACTTACTTAGAGATAGTTTATATTTATATTAGGGCTGACTTCACTACAGATATATGTGGATCTGTTCATGTTTTTAAATTGAGTTTGACTTGAATATATTTGGGCTCTGATTCTTGTTTTAACTTGTGTTAACTCTTTACTCCAATGACCATCTTACCACAGCCAGATTGTTCATAATCATTAGTAGGCTGACATATGCCAGACTTTCAAAGTCTCTTTCAAGGTGTCATTTGGTCATTGATCACAAGTCTTTTTATGGACTTCAAACCCATGCCAATTCAACGTATCAAGGTATGTTCATGACTTCATCAAACCAAAAAATGACCACAGCATGGGTCATTTGTCCATTCATGCCATTCATGGCTTCCAATGCCCAAGCTACCATTTGTCACTCTTTGCCATGTCATCAGTTCTTCCATGCTTGCTTAGTCACCAACATCTTCACATATGCCTTGTCATTAAGCCATGTCACCAAGCCATGCTTCTTGTCCATCTTACCAACACTTGTCATACTTGTCATGCATGTCTATTGTCATATTTTGCCTTGCCATCAACCTTCGTTGTGCTTACTTGCTTGTCACCATCTGTATTCTACATGTCATTATCCTTTGTCATCCTTGTCCTTGACCTCAACTCATTGTCCTTTTCCATCCTTGTCCTTGACCTCAACTCATTGCCCTTTGTCATCAATGACAATCATATTCATCAATACTGGTAAAGGAGAAGAGTCGGCCTTAAAGAAGGATTAAAAGCACCCATAATAGGTCTCCCTTGTGAAGGAGAAGATCATAGGGGCATGGCGAATTTTCTCAACCAACCAGAATTGAAAAATGCACTTGCCCTAATCAGTACACCGGTAATTCGCTCCGGGGATTTGAGACCTCAAATGAAGGCCAACTTTGACGCCCTTGTAGGAGATGGTCAAAACAAGAGGGGCGTAGCCTTCCATGGGCTTAAATTTTGCAAATTTCTAATATTTTTGGGATTTTGATTTTTATGAATTTTTAGGGTTTTGATAGTAAAAACAGGCTGATATGGGTGATGCCCTAAGTTTTTTAGGGCTAAAATGGTCGATTGAGATTTTAGGGCGGTAGGCCGAAATTTTAAGGTGGCCCAAAAAAAAAATCAGTTTTTAGGGTTTTTTGAAACATAAAATGCAGACCTAAATCTAGACCATTTTAACCATAAAATGCAACTAAATCACACATGTAAACACTTAATTTTGATAGAAGATGATAAAAATGGGGTTTTTAAGAATAATACTTCAAACCCTAAGGAAATAGAGATGGTGAGCAACCTCCCTTTTGGATAATTCATCCTCCCTTCCAAATTAGGGCATCCAACAACAACCTCTAGGGTTTGTTGGAGGAGCCTAATTTGGTAAAAAATTAGAGAACCAAGGACCAAACAAGAGAAAACTCCCTGAAAGGGACTTTTTCTACCATGCAAAAGTTGACAAAAGACTGGTAAGAAGCCCTAAATTAGAGAAAATGCAACATTACAACCACCATTCAATCCACTTAGAAGCATAAACTCACCAAACTTCACCAAGAAAAACCAATCCCTGAGCTTGTGTTATTCCAGCAATGCTAGCATCAACCTTGCAAGTGCATGATATCCTACTCCAATTTCCACTTCAAGCAAAGAAAGACATCATCCAAGAGTTGCGCATCACTTTAGAGAGCCCGAGAAGGGTAAAAAAGTAACATTATGATGTTTTATCCCAAGTATGTGCTTTACAAATGAAAAGTGAATGGATATTTATATTCATTTTAGCACAAAACTTTAATTTTTTTGTCAAGCTTACATGTAAATTTGAAATTAAAACAAAATAATACTAAAATATTCCAAAATAAGACAAAATTAGGGCATGCCACCCACATGTTGGGGACTAATCCCTAAGACCAACATAAAATGATGAAAAACATTTAAATAGCAAGCCAAAGCCTCACTGTGACTGCTAGAGTGAGCCTAAGGAGGACATTATGCCCCTGCTAATCCTAGAATGATGAATAAAGTCCCTCAACGCCCCTATTGCCTTAGCTTGATATTTGATCAATCATGAAGACACCAAGGGGTCGATTTGATCAAAGGGGGTAAAATCAGCTGTAGAGAAGGTCCAAGTGGGGTGTGAAAGGGGTGGTGGACAAAGGGATCACCTCCCTAGATGGAGTATAGTTCCCCTCAAGAGATAAAAGGATGGTGGTCATGTGACCCAATGGCTCACCCCTGGAAGCCTTGGACACCAATCCTAGGGCTAAAAAGCCCCATAAAGGACAGTCAACAATTCCACTAAGCCATAGTACTTCTAAGAGAAAAACCAAGGGGCTCGACCATGTCCAACCATAAGCATAGAGCCCCACACTTAGCCTTTTATCCCTCCTCTACCAACGACCCGTTGGAACATTGAAAACTGCAGAGGTGTAACACTCTTCAAGCTTCTGTATAATTGTGCATTTGAATTTTCTAATTCCTTCTTAATGAAACAACTTCATATTCTAGTTTCTCATAGATTTCTTCCTTTCCTTTGAGCTGACTTCTCACTGCCTCTTCTAGTTGAAAAATGTCCTTTTAGTTTATCAAAATCATGAACATTCTTTCCATATTTCTATAGTTGTTCCCTATGCTTTATATTCTTTTTCTTCAACTTCTTTATTTCTTCTAAGGAACAAGTGAGTCCAGCTTCAAGATTTACTTCTCCATCAATTTCTTCTTCTTTTGAATTTGGTTTTTCTTTTTTATTGTCTTGATTTTCTTCATCAATATCTTTTTTCTTATGAATCTAACTTTTCTTTCTGATTATCTTCATTTTCTTCTTCAATGGGCTTTGTGTCCATTTCTCCATAAATATTCTGGAGTTTGTCCAAAATCTCTTTAGCTGATGTACACTCCATTACCTCGTCAAACTTAGAGTTTGATATATTGCATAAAATTACATTTAAAGATTTTGCATTATTTTCACTAAGGTTTTTCCCAACCGCATATGTATAACCTATCATGATTGAATCCCAAATATCTAACTCAAGGGTCTTCAAATATGTCTTCATTTGTATGCTTCATATTGCATAGTTTGATCCATCAAACAAATGAGCTTTGTCCAAGAAGAGACCTTTCTCATTGTTATTCTCATCATCGTCGTCATCATCATTATCTTACATATGGGCACTTCACAACAAAATGTCATATTTTATCGCAACTAAAACAAAAGGGTAGTTTATCTTTGAATTTTCTCGATCCCCTTTCTTTCTCTTTATTTTCATCAATCTTGGCTTTGATTGTTATGTGTGCTCCCGATGTCTACCTTCCATTGGTTAAACTATTTATGAAGAAACCTGTTTTAACACCAATTATTGGACTAATGTCTATACTGAGAAGGGTGGGGGTGAATTGGTATAAGATACTTTTTCTTTATTTAAACATTAATCAAGATATAATGTGAAAACCCTTTCAGGAGATTACCACAAAAACTTATCTTTATCAATTCATGTAGGAACCAACCTATTGTTACAACGTTTGTAGGAACCAATCTATAGGAGACATCATTCCCCTCAACTGAGCACCAACTCAACAAGATGTAGGCGCTAATTTACTGGAGACACCAATCTTCACAATTGAGCACTAATTTAGTAAGATGTAGGAACCAACCTATTAGAGACAACAATCTCCTGCTGCCACCTTTGTTGTTTCTAGTACTTCCTTCTGTATTATGATCTTATGCCAATATGCACCCTTCCAACATACATCACCTCTCTCTATAGATGCACCATAATATGCTTCACATATGTTTCATAATTTGCCTTAGACTTGCTCCATAACCTGTTTGAAGTCATTCAGAAACCCTTATTTTTAGAGGCCATATCTTCGAAACTAGAGAAATATGTGAAACTTGGACCAAAGTTACTTCAAGATCTCTCCTTGATCTTCTCCAAGTTTCACTGTTTGAAATGTCTTATAAAAAAAGTTTAGTGAAAATGTCATACTGACCTATTCAAAGTTGATTTCAAGAACATTCAAAAACCTTAACTTCCCGGGGTCATATCTTCGAAAATATAGCAAACCAACATATAAAACTTAGCGCACATGTGTTTCAAGATCTCGCCTCCATCTCCTTCAAGTTTCACGGTCTAAATGCCCTAGAACAAAATTTATAGTGAAAATTCCATATTGACCTATTTGAAGCTAATTTTAGGATCATTCAGAAGCCCTAACTTCATAAGGTCATATTCGAAAATATACCGAACAAGCATTTAAAACTTGTACCACATGTACTTCATTATCTTGCCTCAATCTCCTCCAAGTTTCACAGTTTGAAACATCTTAGAACGAAAGATATAGTGAAATTGCCTAAATGACTTGAAACTCTCCATTTTTAAAATGATATTCAATCTTTGCTCATCATTTCTTCAAATGCTACAATACTTTCAACAAGTGCACTCCTACTATGAGATCTCCATGTCTTGGATGAGTGAGTGCATGAATGAGGATGCACTCCACTTATTTATACCCTTCTAGGATGCTCCTAAGGGATCCCTCTTCTTCTAGGGCCTACATGTTCAAGAAGCCACATGTGGGTGCTAGCTCCTTCAAATCCTTTTCTTTCTTCATAAGGTGGCAACATACCTTGTCTTGAATGGCTTTAAGACAAACCAACCTCCAATCAACCTCTCCCTTTTCAAAGGGGCATGGTTAGGTTTCCTCCTCATTATTGCAAGGTGTTCTCCTACACCCACAAGGTGGTCCCATTTTGTAGCTTCTTCATATTCTTTTGGTTTACTTCCCTCCACAAGTGGGAAAGTGGGGCGTAAATAAATATCTTCACTTGGGCATCATCATTACCTGTATTTTAAATAGGGGCACATCAATATCTTCAACAATCTTCATCTTTTACTTGGATATTTGTAGTCTTTCATTGTCTTTGACATCAAAGACAACAATATTTCAAACAATATTGTAAGGACGAAAGAAATCCTCATCTAAATAAAATGCCATTGTATCCCCTTACTCTGTAACAGAGTTGGAGAGGAAAATACTACTTGTTTTTTTACATGCTTTGTTTTGTTGAAAATATAAAAAACACTCTTGCATTAACATGGTTATAACAAACCATGAAAATCAATACCATTTGACTGAAGTGTTTGAGAGGATTCTATGCCATCTAAATCTAAGACTTGCAATTGGCCTTGATTGCTTGTCCTATTCAAACACGGGATGAAATTAACAAAACAAAGCAAGCTAAGTGGGGTTTGGACGAGAGTTAACATTAAGGCAACTGATCTACCATATTGGTAAACCATGTACTAACGAAATATTTCACATTACTAAAAATGTAATGTATTAGCAAGGTGGGCAAATTAAGCAATTTATTCGTTCAATTTCTTTTCATCTATAAATGTAAAATAGTTAGGTGGGCAAATTAAGCAATTTATTTGTTCAATTTCTTTTCATCTATAAATGTAAAAAGTTAGGTGGGAAAATTAAGCAATTTATTTGTTCAATTTCTTTTCATCTATAAATGTAAAATAGTTTATCTTTAGTTCATTTGAATAGAGATGCAATTGATCTAATATTTCAAAATCAATTTATTTTAAATTTGTGTGTAAAATAATTTCAAAGTAATAATTTGGCATTAATAAATATAGTGTAACTTTTTACGGCGATCAATAACCAGCATGCTCTACAGGATTTAATGTGACGGTGGCTACATAGCAGGCTGTCTCAAGAAGCTTGAGATCCAACGGCATGCTGCGCAACCGCCGTTGCATTAAACCTTGCGTAAACTGGTTAATTTTTATCTGTCCTTTTATAATTATATTACATTTGTAATTTTTTAATTTTTTTTTGATCAAATCATATATATATTTATATTTGAAGAGAAAATGACAACTTAATATCATATATATATAGATATATATTCCCGAAAAGATAACTTAATGAACTAAATAATTAAGTATATATTTTTGATGAAATAAAATAATGATGTAAAATCATATATATTATATGATTTTAAGTAATGACTTGAGCTTAACATATATCTATCTGATTACGTACTTGATGTTTGATCAGCCATCTCAATCATCGAAAATTTGGAAAATCAAATAATATAAGTCAACGAAATGACTTGTTGACAATTACCAAGTTTGCTACTTTTCATAAAAAGAAAATTTTGGGTCTCTTCAATTTTGGACACGAGAAAAAGTTATACAACAAGGTGCGTGATGTACACAAGGTCCATATCAAAGAATGGGTCGCCTAAATCCTCAAAAATTTCAGACCTTGGAGCATTCCTTCAAGCCCCTCTTACAACCCATTAATTGCTTTGATTTCCACTTTATGATCTCCTCATTTCCTTTTCTTAGGAATGATGCACAATATGGACATTATTTTCTCCAGTGGCTAATCCTAACACCTCATGGTGGAGTTATGAGATTTACTAGCCTTATTTTTTGGATTTCATCTTATATATTTTAATATACTAAGTATTAAATAAAATCTTGTTATTTCAACATGACAATGTGAACTTGAGGACATATTATGCACAACTCTTGGCAACTGGAATATACTTCATTGGTTCTTTCATGAGTTGCGATTTTAGATTTCATTTTGGAAACTTTGTATATAATTATTGTTGTTTCATGGTTTATTGCATTAGCTATTTGTTAGGTGTAGATACTCAATTCTTCAAGAGACCAAGGACATCAATTAAAATGAATTGCATCATTGTGATCATAGTAGGTTGGATTGACATCTACTTAGTCTAAATCTTGGTGTATATTATTATTATGTGGTAATTTAAAGTTAGTTTATAAAAAAAGGATAATATCTAATTTAGAGTTAGCCCAAGCAAATACCAAATTGATGTATAAGTTTGCTTGTTTGTGGGACATGGGACCCTCTCCATGCAACGATGTGATATCTAGGGATTAAGATTTGATTGACCTTTATCCAGGTGTTTGTGACATGTATCTTTGTGTAGTGATCTACTTTCATGATAACTCTTGTACTATGTGAGGCCTAGAGTTTTCAAAATAATTTTCCATACATATTTCTTAATTCGACCATGCATGATCTTTGCATTATGTTTTTAATCCTGTTTGAATCACACACCTAATCTAATGAATGTATACCTTCCCCCAGTGACACAGACTAGAATAAACACCTCTATTATTTTTTGAATCATTTGCATGGTCCAACATTTTTCTCAAGAGGATTTTTCACCTCCCAACAATCTAGGAAAATGCTAAACCGTACAAAGAGATTTGATAGATAAAAGAAAGACTATAGGTGTTTATTTCATGTGGTAAGGTATACATTTGTGAGATTGGCTGCTTGGTTCAACAATTTTTAAAGAACATAGTGTCATAGCCACAATCAATCACGCTTCACTTTTGCGTTTTGACTGTGGTGTGTGGCACTCTCCAAGAGGCTTCTTGATGACTTGGTCGCTCAAGAGAGTCTTGGAAAACTACGCCTAACCATGTGAACGCTTAACTTATCGTTTTATCCAGTAAGCTTGTTTATTTAGTCAATTTCAATGCATGCATCAAGTAAATAAACACACGAGACAAACATAATGGTGGGATTTCCAAACCGACCAACCCCGTTAACTTTGTATTAAGAAACCAACTACATGTATACATGAAACGTTTGTGAGCTGCTATGTGTTGGTTGCAACGCATATGAAAAATAGTGGTTGGCTTTAATACCAACAAAAAATTGTTGCAATGTTTAACCATACTATAAATGTGGTGTCCACGACTGAAATGGTTCAATAGTTGGATATGGTTGCAATGTTGTAGTATATGCGCTGGTTTGTTGGGTGGGAGACCCGGGTTCAAACCTATGGCCTCCCGCTACCTCTTTTTGTTAACTCTGCCACAGTCAAACATAAATAACACTGTTTTCATGTGCTTCACAAGCAAAATATTTGGGTGGAGTGGTAAAGGCACTTGACTTGTATAATAGAGCTGATGGGTTTGATCCCCATTGCGTCCACCATTATTTTGGTAAACTCGTCCAATAAAATTCCAATGGGACTGCCATGTGATAACCTCCCATTGGTCCTCATCAGTTTCCACCCAGGTTGCCAACTATGTAGTCAAATTCCAAGTCTTATTTTGGTAAACTCGTCCAATAAAATTCCAATGGGACTGCCTTGTGGAAACCTCGCATTGGTCCTCGTCAGTTTCCACACAGGTTGCTAACTATGCAGTCAAATTCCAATTAACCCATATCATGCCAAGTCACTTTGACCTACCACATGGTGAAGTGTAGGGTTTCCATGTAGGCATTGTGTTGGAGACATTTACCCACCATGCACACTTAATTTGGTCAATTTGGCCTAGTTAAACCACTATCCTAAGTTTTATTGACTTAATTGACATCAGAGGAGCACTGTATGACATCAGCGTGAGCACACCCACGCCTACCTTCAGTCAAGGAGGCCAACTAAGCCTTCTCCTTCATTCGGGGAGGCTAACTGGAGCACTCCGAGGGTGATCTGAGTGTCATAAATGCACTTAATTGATAACTGATGGTTACAATTAGTTAAATCTGATTGGTGAAGGCGCCTCCTTTCATTATATTGATTATTTAATTAATATTTAATGAGCTGGAGTCAACAGGGGCGCCTCCAACCACCTCTGATGGCCAGTTTGACTTCAGTTAACCTCATCGGGGTTCATTGGAGTTATTGATGCGCTACCACTTGTTGGTTGGCATGCAGTGACATGTGTCTGAGCTACTTTTAGTTAGAATCAGTCATTTATTGCACTCCGACTTCAGTTAGGACTCAGTTGAGTCAATCGGGACTTGATTAGTTGGTTAACTAGTGTGTTTACTGTGGCTTATAGTCAGTTAAGCTACACCCATTCATTCAATTCGAATGACCTCCTTGGGAATTCAAATTGTCTTGGAATTCATGCATCTTGCATGATCATTGTATTGTATTATTCATTATTCATTTGATTATACAGAGCTGCTACTCCCATTCCAGCACCATTTTGCCAATTTTATGCATATTTGTCTGTATTCTTTGTGAGACTGTGTTTTCAGTTCCTAGACCACTGTGACAAATTAATATGGTATCAGAGCTCATGGCGGGACGAAGCTCAGATCTCTCAAAAACAAGGTTTTTGACAGATCTTGCATGAAAAATTGAGCAAAAGCTCAAAATTCCAACATTGCACTAGAAGCCAAGGCTTACCACTTAATACCCCAAGTAAAGGAATTATTGATCAAGCTTGCTTGATCAACTATGTTGGGTGTGATGAAAGCCTAAAATGTGCAGGCTGTCCGACCTTACGGTGCCCCTTTTGTTGTGATTTGCAGGTTTTAACAAGTGAAAGCATTCACTCCAGCAGTTTGAAATGGCTTCTTCAGTAGAACTCTTGACTCTGTTCAATTTCCATTCATGGAAAGGAGACATGGAGATCCAGCTACGTGCCAAGGGACTCTATAGGGTCATTACGGACACTAAAGAAGAGCCTTCTTCTGTGACAGACAAAGCTAGATTCTTGAACAAGAAAGATGAAGCATTCGGATTCTTGTGCCTCTCTGTTTCCCGGGATCTTCTTTTCCATCTCTCGGGATTGAAGACTCCAAAGGAAATTTGGGACAAATTGGAAACCCTGTATGGAAAACAGGATGATTTGAGAGTATACCAGCTTGAAAGCGAGTTGATGTCTCTGCAGCCTTCCAATTTCGAGACCTTAAATGAATTTTTCACAAAGTTTAAGCACATTGTCTTACTGTTGAAGCAATGTAAGGTGGAGAAGGAGGATGATCAGTTCATCCTCGCCATACTCTCCAAACTTGGAGCTGATTATTCGGTGTTTGTCTCTACATTTCATGCGGGGAAGCTCACAACCCCTGGATGGAAGATGCCTTCACTCAATGCCTTCATTGAGTCCCTATCAAGTGAACATGATAAGCTTGTCCAGATGGGGATCATTAGATCCTCCCGTGATCAAGCCCTCCATGTCTCGGGGCCCAAAGATCTGAAGGGTAAAGGAAAGCAGCAGAAGAACCCAAAAACCAAATTCGAAGCTCCTAAGCCTAAAGTTGAAAACCAACAACATGAAGAGTCTTCCGGCTCAAAGAAGAACAAAGGAAAAGGGCATCATGAAAAGGAAAAAGTCAAGTGTTCATACTGCGGGAAGGGCTTCCACCTTGAACATGCCTGCATGAAAAAGAAACTTGATGAAGCTACTTCTCTCCTTGAGAGAAATCACATCAATCTTCCGGAAAGCTTTCGGAAGAGAGATCAGCAAGATTGGGAACCACAACATGAAAAAGGTCATGCCCTCATGGCAAGAACTTCGAAGTCCAAAGCACTCTTGATATATTATGGAGATTCAAACCACATGATGGCTGAAAGAGACTCCTTCTCATCTTTGGAGAAGGACAAGGTACTGTAGATATTGAGCATGGTTATTTTTCCAATGTTATGTATGTATCATCTCTTGCATCAAACCTCCTAAGTGTTTATCAAATGACACATATGGGAGTGTCCAAGAGAGTCTCCTTCAGCCCAGATGATGTAGAGATCACAAAACTTGCATCGAGAAAACTTGTAGCAAAAGGCCTTGCAAACCATCATGCAAAATCCTACGAGTTCTCCCATTTTGTGGTGGATGCAAAGCCCACCGCATTGCTGACTCATGGAAATGAAGTTAGTAGACTGTGGCATGAGAGGTTTGGCCATCTAAACTTCAAATACTTGCAGCAATTATAGAAGAATTATATGGTTGAAGGCCTCCTGGTCATCAAAGCTACCACTGGAATTTGCAAGGGCTGTGTTGTTGGAAAGCACCCTGAGCATAAGTTCGATCGGGGGAAGAAAAGCTGAGCATCATGCATCTTGGGACTGATACATTCTGATATCAGCGGTCCCATGCCTATCACATCCATCAATGGATCAAGATACGTTCTGACTTTCATTGATGACTTTTCCAGATACACATGGGTCTTTTTTATCAAAAAGAAGTCGAAAGTCTTGGAAAAATTCACTGAATTGAAGGCCTTGATTGAGAATGCATCTGGCCAAAAGATCAATATCTTGAGATCTGATAATGGCGGGGAGTATGTCAGTAATGAGTTACTGCATATATGTTCCGAAATTGGTATTAAGATCCAGCATTTAGTCCCCTACACTCCCAGCAGAACGGTGTAGCGGAGAGGAAGAATCGGTCTCTCAAGGAGATGACCACGTGTATGTTGGAATAAAAGAAGTTGGCTGCAAATTTATGGGATGAAGCCATGCATGCTGCAGCATATATTCAAAACAAAGTGCCACACTCATCCGTGAAAGGGAAGACCCCTTTCGAAGCATACTTCAGACACAAGCCGGATGTGTCGAATCTACGGGTGTTTGAGTCCACTACATGGGCCCGAATTCCACTTGATAAAAGGAGGGATTTGCAACCGCAAAGCATGGAATGTCTATTTATTGGATATGCTAATGAATCAAAAGGTTTCAAGTTGTTGGATATCAAAATAAAACATATCATCATTGAAAGGAGTGTCAAGTTCGATGAGCCTCTTCAGGAGGTAGAACTAGTGAAGGAGAAAACTGCTGAATTTCCTTCCTATTCTACTGAATATTTGGATGATGTAATTGGGGGTGATGACCCTGATTTGGATCCTCTGATTTCTGATATCAGTGTACAACAAAAATTAGATGTTGAATCAGAACCTGAAGTGCAAAATCATCTCCCAACTTGGGCCCGACAGACACTCTCCTTCGCAGGAGATAACATTGGAAATCCGGATGATCCCAGGAGAACACGGTCCGATTTCCAAAGAGCAGGTATTGTGCTCTCTTGTCCTGATCATTTGCTGTTCGAATCTTGTTATTTGATGATAAGTTCAAACCCTAAAGCCTACTACCATGCTCGAAAGGATCCGAGATGGAAAGTTGCCATGGACGAAGAGATGAATTCTCTTCAGAAAAACACTACTTGGGAGCTAGTTTCTCTTCCTCCGGGGATGAAATTGGTTCAATGCAAGTAGGTGTTTCAGACTAAGTTTGCTGCTGATGGTAGCACCTACAAATATAATGCAAGGTTGGTAGCAAAAGGTTTCTCCTAGGTCGAAGGTGTGGACTACCATGAGACTTTTGCACTGGTTGCAAAAATGGACTCGATTTGCCTAATTTTGGCAATTTCAACATCTAAGCACTGGGAAGTGCATCATATGGATGTTAAGTCAGCCTTTCTGCATGGAGATCTTCATGAGGAGATATACATGAAGCAACTTGAGGGCTACATTTCTGATCCATCTTTGGTTTTCAAGCTAAAGAAGTCACTATACAGGTTAAAACAGGCCCCAAGAGAGTGGTATTCCAAGATGGATGCCTTCCTTCTCTCGCAAAACTTCCAAAGGTGTAAATCAGATCCAAATGTGTATATACAGCAGTTTGATGGTCATTTGATTATTATTGTTTTATATGTTGATGACTTACTGATCATAGGTAGCACAACTGCTTCTATTTCAGTCATCAAAATTGCTCTCCAATGCATTTGAAATGAGCGATTTGGGGCTCTTAATACAATTTTTGGGGCTCGAAATTGAGCAAAAGTATGATGGGATAATGGTCACTCAGTCCAAATACATATCAGACTTGCTATTCAATTTTAACATGGATGAATGTAGATCTGCTCCATTCCCTTTCCTTTCAGGGATCAGCCTTGAAGAAGGAAAAAGCACACCTCCCATGGACTGCACTATTTATCGACAACTGATTGGTAGCTTGTTGTACTTGACTCATTATCGGCCTGATGTATGTTATGTCATGAATTATGTATCAAGATACATGCAGCAGCCCCATGATCTTCATTGGAAGGCAGCCAAGAGGATCCTCCAATATATTCAGGGAACCAGGACCTACGGCATTCACTATGCTGCAGACTTCGAGCTAGAGCTAGTTGGTTACACAGATTCCGATTGGGCGAGTGATTCTATTGATCGAAAGTCTACTTCCGGATATGTCTTCATGTTTGGTGGTGGCCCCATTTGCTAGTCTAGCAAAAAGTAGGCTGCCATAGCATTGTCTTTAGCAGAGGCCGAGTACCGAGGAGCGGTGAATGCTTGCAACCAAGCTATTTGGTTGCAAGGCATTCTTTCAGAGTTTGATCTTGGTAGTACTTTGTCCATCATCCTCTTTTGTGATAATCAAAGTGCTATTAAGATATCCACAGATCCAGTTACCAGGAAAAGGACCAAGCATGTGGAGATACACATGCACTACATCAAAGAGTTAGTGCATGACAGGACCATCATTCTGCAATACTGCCCGACTGATGAGCAGATTGCAGACATATTCACCAAGAGCTTTTTAGAAAAGAAGTTCACTTACCTCCGTTCACTGTTGGGGGTAAGTTCATCGGGGTGATCAGACTTCTTTCAGTGTTCAGCTTGAGGGGGGGATTTTCCCACTGGGTTTTCCCTCTTTTCCTCACTTAGATTTATTTTTGAGCATTGTTTTTAGTTACTTTATTGTACAGGGTGACCTATGGCCTTTTTTGTCGGGGCCCTAACATTTTTATTCACTTTATGTTTCTACTCCTCTGAGTATAGCTTAAGGGGGGGTGTTGGAGACATTTACCCACCATACACACTCAATTTGGTCAATTTGGCCTAGTTAAACCACTATCCTAAGTTTTATTGAGTTAATTGACATTAGAGGAGCACTGTATGACATCAGCATGAGCACACCCATGCCTACCTTCAGTCAAGGAGGCCAACTAAGACTTCTCCTTCATTCGGGGAGGCTAATTGGAGCACTCCGGGGGTGATCTGAGTGTCATAAATGCACTTAATTGATAATTGATGGTTACAATCAGTTAAATATGAGTGGTGAAGGCGCCTCCTTTCATTATATTGATTATTTAATTAATATTTAATGAGTTGGAGTCAATAGGGGCGCCTCCAACCACCTCTTATGGCTAGTTTGACTTCAATTAACCTCATCAGGGTTCATTGGAGTTATTGATGCGCTACCACTTGTTGGTTGGCATGCAATGACATGTGTCTGAGCTACTTTCAGTTAGACTCAGTCATTTATTGCACTCCGACTTCAGTTAGGACTTAGTTGAGTCAATTGGTACTTGATCAATTGGTTAACTAGTGTGTTTACTGTGGCTTACAGTCAGTTAAGCTACACCCGTTCATTCAATTTGAATGACCTCCTTGGGAATTTGAATTGTCTTGGAATTCATGCATCTTGCATGATCATTGTATTGTATTATTCATTATTCATTTGATTATACAGAGTTGCTACTCCCATTGCAGCACCATTTTGCCAATTTTATGCATATTTATCTGTATTCTTTGTGAGACTGTGTTTTCAGTTCCTAGACAACTGTGACAAATTAATACACTGTACATGCCACATGGCACCCTTCTAGTGGTGCCACATGGCGCCTTTATTTTTTCGATTTCCTGCATCATAAATTAATGTTTTACCAAAACTTTGGAAGCTAATAACTTCCTCATCCTGAGTATGATTTACTTGTCGTTTGCATTGTTGGAAATATTTTGTCAAGGTCTTCGTAATGGTTTTGTTATTTTGGCATCTAAGAACTTTGATTTTGGAGCATTTTCAGATCCTCCTAGATCAATCACCCTTTTTCTTAGGCCCACCCATGGGACCCTTCTTGGACTTCTTCTTTCCTTTATCTGTGAGTGCTACATTCTCCTCATCTTCCTTACTATTGGATGAACTATCCTACACATAACCTCTCCAATCCTCCTACTAAATGGAGTCATCCAAAAGACAATCATAGGAAGGAAATTTTTCTCTTGCTACAACTGCCTCAACAAAAACAACCCATAGCTTGGTCATACTATTCAAGGTTGTCCTCACAAGTCTGTTTCCTACAACAACCTCTCCAACTACACCTAGTTCATACCTCATCTAAGTTATCCTATTAAGGTAAGAGAACATTTTTAGATTTGGTCATTTTAATGCTTTTAAGTTTTTCTCTCAATACCATTTTCTAATTCTCATTGGAACTCTGGATTCTCAAGTCTGGTTTAGGGATCCCACATATGATAAACATGATCCTTACTAGTCACATGTGGAATCACATGGTCCTTAATTGCATCAAGAATAATTATTTTGTCCCTTGATGTTATTTTTGTTGTTGGCCACTAAGGCCACTACATCTGTAGGCACTACCACATGATTTTCTTATGTGTTGTTCACTATGTCCCACAACTCACACTCCTACAGAAGCAAAACAATGCTCTCTTTCCATGAACTGAAATTGGTAGCCCCATCCAATTTCTCCTCAACCCTCAAACCTGTAGCCATATGACCTTCTCACCAAGTACAACTCCAAATTTTTTCTCGGTGAACAAAATAGTCCCTATCCTTCAATTCTAAAAGGTGTCCTGGTGTATTATGCTTAGAAATTTATGCCAACTTTGATATCATGTAAATTTTCTCACTGACCCCAACCAGATTTCATCTCTCAATGGATCTCTTGGTTTAATGCCTAAACCCCATTTCATTTGGCTGCTGAAAATAAATTAGTGCTTAAAAAAATTCATAACAGGAAACGCACGTGGTCATTTACAGTCAAAGAGTAGAAATTTACAGTCACACATGAATTTAAAACATAGTGATTTTTTGGCAGTTACCCCAGGAAAAACCAGAGAGAGAGAGAGAGAGATTCTACTTACTTGTTAGATGCAAATTCCAATGCTACATTAGATAATTTCGCAACATTATTTGTACCAACTTCTCAACCTTGAAAAACGTGCCCAACAAGCCTAGAATTCACTGCTTGAATTTATACATTCTTGTAGGGTACAATAGTGCATAGTCTACCCAATAATAATGCCTTGTTTTTCATGCACATACAAAACTTTGTTAGACTTTAATGCCTAAAAAATTGTGCATGTATTCCCTTGATTTGTGTGTCTCACTATTGCTAACTGTTGTTCAAATCACAATATGGATCGACTGTATTAAATTACTATATGGACACATTTAATGCAATAACATCTAACTCAAAAAGTGTGCATGTGACCTTGGGATGTGTGCCTACTACCTCGGGTTGCATGCCTGCTTTCTTCCTTCTCTGTTGTACAGACTCTCTCCCTGCCACTTCTTCTCTATTGCACTCTCTTGATTTTCTCCAAATCCCATGAATAATGAGTTGTGTTTTTCTCTTGCTTTGCCCTTTTTGTTCATTCATGAGGGTAGATGAACCAACTCTTTGATCCAAGGGCCCAGATTGGATCTCAAGTCTTTTAATCCATGGTTGAGAAAAAATAACTTTTTTCTCCACTTAAAAAATAATTTAAGTCACTTCTCATTAAATGTTCAAAATGCTACTTTATATCTCATAAAGTGAAAATTAATTTCAAATCACATGAAGTTAGTGCCAAGGGTCATGTCAGACATTTCCCCTTTTTAACTAGGCACAAAGTCACTTAGTGGAACATTTGTCCAAGGTACAAATTTTAGAATTGAATGGGTGGTTATTATATGAGAGTTCAAAATATTCCAATGAAAAGTATACAATAATGGTTGCATGCCACATTAATTTGTTGAAAACTCACATTTGAATGAGTGACTACATTGTTATAAGAGTGCAAAACATTCCAATGGAAAATTTACAATAATCATATATGGAGGACCTAAAATCTTAAAAAAATTAAAATTAAAATAAGTTACAATGATCGATAATTTCACATGTATTTAAAAGGAGACACAATTTGAAATTTAGTATTTGAAATTATTTCTCATACTATACATGTGTGGGGGTAGGAGTAATAGGAGAAATAATTTCAAATCTTAAATTTTAAATCAACATGTTCATCGTAATTTTCTTTTATAAAAATTATGGGTCCTGAATACATGATTACTGTAAACTCTCCATTGAAATGTTTTGAACTCCCATAAAGATATAATCACTTGTTCAAATGTGAATTTTCAACAAATTAATATGTTGTAGAAAAAACCATGATTGCAAACTTCCCATGAGAATATTTTGAACTCTCATATAATCATCTATTTAAATGTATCATTTTCAAGAAACTAATATGTTGCAGATAATTGAGTTCCATCGAAAATACCTAGGTAAGTTTGGCCTTATTTTTTTTTGTAAGCTGCACAGATATATTATATTACAGAGGCAAAAAAAATACATGATTTAACTTGGCTACCTGAGGTTTAAGGAGGCGAAACCCCCTCCAGAGCCTCTCAAAAAATAATAGCCCTCTGACAGTATTTGCGTTTAAGATGTCCATGACTGAGAGACATAATTACAGTAATCCATAATAAAAACGACAAGCTTCTATACTTGAGCGAAGACGAAGATTTCCATATTAGACATAAAAATAGACAGTGACAAGAAATATAATTAAAGATCGACCAAAAACCATTAGAGTCTTGACCAAAAAATCTGGTTGACATGTCCTTTAAACTGGAGGAGTTTCTTTAGTGATGGGGCAGGCCCATCTTTCTTCCTGCGACAAAGTAGGCAAGTTGGTGGCGGCATTCAAGGCCAGAGAAAGCGAATGTTGCTGCTGCCCAGGCTGTTGGGCCGACGTTTCCTTCAGACATTTGAAGAGAGGCTCAACCGTAGAGGGGACCGGAAATGGCTTGACGCAAGGAGCTTTGGTTGAGCAACCGGTTGCGCTGTCGCTGCCACCGAGACTAGTAAGAACCCGGCCACCAGATTCACTGCCACTAGCACCACCACCCTAAGCACGCCCCCAGCTTTCATCCCATTCAGACTAGAGATGCCAGCCGTGCCTTTCCAAGCAAAGGAATTGTCCATAGCCGAAAGCTGGGCTTCAATCTCTGACATTTTAGATTTCATGGTGTGAACAATAACCCGAGCCTCAGACCAATTGCTGAGCATATCCTCTACTAGGTTACAGAGCATGTTCTTCATCATCCAATAATGATTAATTTGGCTTCAATCCTCACCAGTCGAGAGCTTCTGGTTGAGGACCCGAGTCTCCTTGGCTTCCACCAAAACACAGACGTGCGGAGAGATGTGAGCTTCATAGTCTGCCAGGGTTTGAGCACTACAGCCCCACTGGGCTTTGCCTCGCTTGGAGCTAGCACGTCTAGGAGTTCCTCTCTGTCGGGACATGGCTGCCAACTTGAGTCTGAAACCAATTCGCAGGGGGCGTTCTTTCCTGCAATAAACCTATAGCGCACTGAAACAAATACACTACGAACCTCCCGCTGCACAGCAAACCCAGCAGTGCTACTAGCCAAGCCATAAATCTCGACATTGTTCTGAACAGGACGCATGTCATTCGAAGTACCTGCAAGCATTAGCGGTCGAAGCAGAGCCATGAAAGCACCTAGGAGGACGGACCTTCACCAACCTGAGTTGCATGAGCCGAAGTGACAGAGGGAGCTTCTCCCACGCACAAGGAGCCTTGAATGTGCTGAAGAGGCGAGTTGTCGCAATGATTGTCCAATAGAGCGACACGTGCTCTTTGCGATGGCCGAAAAGAGGGACGGTTGTCGCCTGAAGTATCACCCGCATCTGGGAAGGTAAGTTTGGCCTTATTAATGTGAAGATGTGATGGTGTATTTTTCACTATCACAATTAAATCTAGGCCCTTACACCAAAGAGTAAAAAAATTATAAAGGTGATTACAAAGATAATACAATACCCTATTTCCTTTTTCAACGGAATAAATGACATAAAAAACTAGTCGGTTGTGTCATTATTGGTGCCTTTGATTTGTTTCCCTAACTATAAAGTTTATCTTCTCTCCCTCTCTCTATATTTTGGGACCTGTATTGGTGTTCCATTGAACTATTATATCCTCTATTTTGAAGTATAATTCATCCACTTAAACAAAACATATTATCATCTTCTTAGAAATAATGAATTCAACTTTACAAATAAAATAATCTAACTCATATACACTATTGATAATAAATAATATCTCAATAATGATATTCTATAATCATCTTTATTATAAATCTCATTTTCATTTGTCTATAGTGACATCTATCTAAGACAATCAATTATAGAAATTAATGACCCTTGTGGAATTGAAATTTTTCATGGAGAGTCATCCCTCCAAGAAGGTAAAATTCTATTACTTTTTCCTTATGCCATACCAAAATCTCAATAACCATGCAAAAATCACATCAATTATCCAGTAGAAATTTTCGCAAAAGTAATTTGAATCAATCAATGTGTAACTATATTCATTAAAACAAAATAATAATAAGAAATGAAAAAAATAATAGAACAACGTTTTTCATGATATGAACCTCCCAAAAACCTTCTTAATTAGAACCATTTTGTATGGCTCAAAAACTTAGCTTTAAACTACGTCTGAACCCAAGGCCAAATTTAAATTTTTTATGAATGTACTTTTAATGCAATGTCGTCATATTACTAAGTGTCATTCATTTCAATTATCTATATAATTTTTCTTGTCTAAGCATCCTTGTAATTTCTGAATGTAAAATTTATTTGTAAGCACAATTTCTAAGTAATTTTTTAATAGTTTAATTATTGTTTAATTTAATTTATCTTACAACTAGAAATTTATCTAAAGTATAATCAATTACAATATTTTTTGCAAAGTAAATAAAACAACTTATCAAGAAAAGGGAAAGTAATAGGAAATTACCTTTGAAACTATTTGATTTAGTAGTCCAACTTTAGTCCAATTCTTAGCGATCATATTAAAGAGTCAAGTGTATCCCAAACTGAGATCAACCCTCACCTCTAACTGGTAAATTATGTAACACCCCGTTTTTATGTTCATTATGTAATTATCTATGTAAATATGCAAAGGCAAGAGGTTTAACACAAATGGTATAAGATGATTGAATGTATTGTATGTATGGACAATGATATGTAATATAAATATATTTGACAACTACAAATGAAGAAGGACAAAGAAGAGATGTGGGGATATTATTCCACAAGTAGGGGAAGTAAAGGGGGACTAAGGGTGGAGGTGACCCTATTGACCTATTAAATTAAGTCATCTTCCCCACTTAAAAACCTTATATAATGATTTTATCTTAAGGTCCTTAGACCCATGTTTATTAAAGATGATTATTAGCGCTTGCATATTAGTTAGCCTAAGTTGGGATTAGAAGGAAAAAGTGGTATCCTCATGAGTGCCCTATGGAAATTTATAAACATACATACAAGATGTTGGGAATTGAGTTGAGAGCATCATTCAACCGATCATTTTCACCAGCTTGGATGTTGGTACAGGAGAGAGGGAAACTAGAGATACCATACCACCTCATACCAATTACCCTAGAAACTAATGCTAATGGGTGTGGTTCCCTTGTGAGAGGATCCTATCTTGTAGTTGAGATCCCTGTAGTCCTAGCACAAAGATTCCTTGCTCGACCTATACTAGATAATTAGAAGGGAATCGGGATGGCATTAGAGACTATTCCTTGTGTTGTGCAAGTTGATGGGGGAGTAGTGTTGGTGGATCAAGATAGTTGTTGAGGGGGTTTCAATCCCATAGGGTTGTATGAGTTGTGCTTGCGTATAAGGATTTGAGAGCTTCACCCTTGTGGATTGATAGCCCCATCTCAGGGGTGCCCTTTTTCATTGAAATAACTGATGTGATAGAGTGCCTATAGCTGGGAGGAACATTCTTCATCTAAAACCAATTGTAGGAACATTTCTTTTTAAAAGATAAGTTCCTTGATTGTGTATGAATGTAATGGTTGATCTTTCATGTTGTGCATTTGTTTAATTTACTATAGTTTATGGAAATGTTTATGTGCAATAATGTGAAAATGGATCTCATTAGAGTAATTATGAAATAATGGATGGTAGAATTGCATATATGTTGTGGAATTGGCATTTAATTAATTAGCTTTCCATAGTTTAATTCCACTATTAAAAATTATATAAAAATTCCAAGAAAAAATAATTTGGTAGAAGAAAGACAATTTTACATGTGAAATCGTGTACCTCACGCCCTAGATTGTGTTGGGAGGATGCTAAGCACATGAAAAGTTATCAAGTTGTCTAGATATAGAAAAATTGTGGGTTTCCCTCGATTCTTGTGCCTCTAGCAATCAACAACAAACATCCAATAACAATTCCCAGTCCAAAGCTCTAAGTTCATAGGTTTAGTATAACCCCCTTAATGCTTTTCCCTTTCAAAATATTTTCACTTTTTTTCACTCTTTTCAACTACACTTATAACTCACAAATATATGGGGCTATAATCTTGTAAAGTGTCTTGGAGAATGGATTTGCATTGGGTTTTAACTCGATAGTAAAATTGGTACTTTTTAAAAAGTTAAACTTGGTAACTCCTTGGGAAAGGAATCCCGAATTTTTTATAACCGTAAGCGTTGATATAAAGAGGGTCCATTTTCACCACTTACTACCTCTACTAGTTGTAACCAATGTCCTTTCCTTAGGCAACACTTTACTTTATTTCCGAGATGAAATGTAGATAAACCTTAATTTTTATACCATGGATATGAATTGCCTTCCTTCATAATCTAAACAAAGCACTCTCTTCTCTTAACAATCTAATAAACATTGATGATCCTTTGGCTAGTCAATAGTAATAATGATATCATATGTACCTAGGGAACTAATGTATGATTTTATCCTAGTTGTACACAACCCTAGGTCTATAAAACACTCCTCAAAACTAGCTTTTAGTGTCCAAAACAATATGTGTCTCCAAACTCACACTCTACAAAGCTTCAAGCTCGATTCCTATCATTTCTTAAACAAGAGCAAAGGATCAAGTTCCATGATGCATGGGATGGTTTGTAGAGATAACTTGAAAAAGACTCGACGAATCTTAGACTCAAACTAATGCCAAGTTGTATGGACTTAGCACTTTATTGGTCGAATTTAATGCAATTTTGTATTTGAGTTGATGGGAATACTTTCTCACTAATTTGTATTTCTGTAAATTTGAGCACATAGATCTGTAGACAAACACACAACTCACAAAGTAGATCAAACAATTTACTCAGCAATTGAAGAATGAAACAGTGCAAAATGGCTTGCAGCTGTGAATGCTTTCATTAATAAAAAAGTAATCAGATAATAATTACAATGAAGTAAAATGGATTTAATAACCACATGAAATTCGAATCCACATGAGGAAATTCGAATTGATAGACTCTACTTGATTGTAGGTAACTAAGACCTGTCTAAATCACTATCGGAGGACTCAGTAGTTAACTGACCTTGTCTAAACCATAACCGAAGTTCATCGGAGCTCTAAAACACAACTCAAGTGTTACATTCAGTGTTGACTAATGGTTAACTGACTGTGGTAGGTGAGAAATGCGCCCCACATGAGTGCAGTCAAGTAAACCTAGCTCTAACTGAATGTAGAGGACTAGAACTTAATGTAACTGACTCCTAACTTAGCTTGACTAGTCATCAACTGAAGTGAACTGACCTTGGTTGGTTTCGACACTCCCAGTGGCTTCCTAAATTGCAGGGATTGGTCTAGGAGGCTCCTAAACTGATGCAATCAAGTGCAATAAGTGGAAATGAGCCTCAATTAGTGTTCCCCACACTTTAGTAACTGAAACATGTGCCCCAATTACGCCAAGTAGACCCAATGGTGTTAATGACTATAAATAGACTGGATGGACTCCCGATTTAGACATATGACCAAATTTGGACAAGGGAGGATTAATAATCCTAACACCCCCCCTGAATGCTAACTTGGACAAATTGTGGGCCCTGGTAACTAAGACCATAGGTCACCCATTACATCAAGTAAAATAAAGTAACTGCTTAATACAAGGAGTTGGGGCAAAAACCACATGGGAAAAAATCCCCCCCTCTATCTAAGCAGGTAGAATCAAGTCTCAAGTTTGAAAAACTTGAAAATATGTTGCTGCAATCTTCATCTCTGTGAGGTAGTGAAGTAGCATGCATGGTGTGCCGTGCACAGGTATTATGGGGCCTGGCATGTAGACTTCTCCTTCTTCTCCAAAAATGATGATGGAAGGAAGGAGGAATGTAACCTTTGTCTCTTGTTGAATGAAGAGGTGTATGATCATATCCATTCTTCTGAATGTAGTAATACTGAGCCCTTGCCATATAGCATCTTACAGGGAGTCTATTGCATCTCCCTGAAGGAGGTAAGATAGCATGACATAGCGCAAGGGTCTTTCCTTTCTGAGTGTCAGGTGAGTTTCCAGTCATCTTCCTAGCTTCCAGTTTGGAAGTAGGGACTGAATCTAGATCTGAGTCACCCTGAATCTCAAGGTCATAAACTGATATAGATGGATCTGCAATACTAGTAGAAGTTGTAAAAGAAGTTGATGAAATGATTTTACCTTCCCTTACAAGTGGTTGTTGAGAGTGCACTGGTTCTGAAGGAGGCATGAAATGTGAGAACTCATATGCTTTTGAAGCATGATTTGTAGTACCCTTTGCTATGATGCTCCCAGTAGAGATATCTGTGATCTCCACTGAGTCAGGACCAAAGATCACTCGCTTTGGAGATCCAGTATGGGTCATCTAATAGACAGATAACATGTTTGAAGCTAGGGAGGGAACAAATAGAACATCTTTGAACCTTCCATGTTCAAGTTGGACAGAGCCCTTCCCCTTTGTTTTGACCTTACTATTATTTCCCATCTGAATACTAGGACCATCAAAGGACTGAAAATAAGAGAATGATTCTCTGGATGCAGCCATATGGTTGGAAGCTCCAGAATCAATGAGGAAAATAGGTGCTGATGTGCAACAAGCCTTCAGTGCATGGCCTTTCCTTTGGTATTCTTCATCATCATCTTCTTCTTCTGAGTCATCCTTCCTTGCGCTAGCAGGTATAGAAATGTTATGTTTCTTCAAAAGACGAGCCATTTCATCAAGTTGTCTTCTCATACAGGAGCTTTCTTAATGGAATCCCCTTCCACAGTAAGAACATAGGACCTTGCCTTTGCCATTCTTCTTGCTTCTCTACGAACCTGAAGGTTCTTTTGACTGCTCTTTCTTCACATGGGACTCATCTCTTTGCTTCCCTTTGTCATTCACTACCTTATCTCCTCTTGCAACTAGAGCTAGATCTTTGGGAGATCGAATGATCCCCATTTGGATCAATTTATCATTCTCAGAAATAAGAGATTGGATAAAGGCATTAAGAGTGGGCATCTTCCAATTTGGAGTAGTGAGCCTTACTGTTTAGAAGATGGATACAAAGACTGAGTAGTCTGCATTGAGCTTTGTGAGAATGGCAAGGATGAGTTGATCTTCATCCTTCTTCACTTTGCATTGCTTCAACTGATATATCAGGTTCTTAAACTTTGTGAAGAATTCATTCAGAGATTTGAAATTGGATGGATTGAGAGTGATCATATCATTTTCTAGCTGATGGATCCTCATCTCATCATGCTTATCAAATAAGGAAGCAAGCTTGTCCCAAACCTCCTTGGGAGTGTCATGTCTTGGATGTGAAATCGAAGATCTCTAGAGACTGAGGAGAGCATGAGCCCATGGGCTTCATCAAGCCTGCTCATGTACTTAGCTTTGTCTTTATCTGATTCTGGCTCTTCCTTTGTTTCTTCTATGAGTCTGAAGAGATGCTTGGTGCGGAGCAATACTCTCATGTCATCCTTCCATTGGTGATAGTTGAAGGGAGTGAGAGGCTCCACTAGGTGATCCATTTTGAATGTAATAAGAAGAACTGAGCTGCTGTAGCGAATGCAGTGAGAAGAAGAGGCTGCTTGTAGTGAATGCTGTAAGAAAAGCTAATAACTTGTCACACAATCAAACATACAAAGTAAGGTCGATAGTCTACACTTTTGGAATTTCCTTCACACCCAGCATAGTTGATCAAGCAAGCTTGATCAACAATTTCCTAACTTGGGATATTAAGTGGTAAATTCTCCGCTTCTCGTGCAGTACTGGAAGTAGCAATTTGCCCAAAAAGAATGATCTGGCTGGAGATATGAGGAGGAGAGGAGTCTTGTCCACCGAGGCTCTGATACCATGTAAATTTGAGCACATAGATCTATAGACAAACATACAGCTCACAAAGTAGATCACACAATTTACTCAACAATTGAAGAATGAAATAGTGCAAAATGGCTTGTAGCTGTGAATGCTTTCATTAAGAAAAAAGTAATCAGATAATAATTACAATGAAGTAAAATGGCTTTAATAACCACATGAAATTCGAATCCACATGAGGAAATTCGAATTGATAGACTCTACTTGACTGTAGGTAACTCAGACCTTGTCTAAATCACTATCGGAGGACTTAGTAGTTAACTGACCTTGTCTAAACCATAATCAGAGTTCATCGGAGCTCTAAAACACAACTCAAGTGTTACATTTAGTGTTGACTAATGGTTAACTGACTGTGGTAGGTGAGAAATGCGCCCCACATGAGTGCAGTCAAGTAAACCTAGCGCTAATTGAATGTAGAGGACTAGAATTGAATGTAACTAACTCCTAACTTAGCTTGACTAGTCATCAACTGAAGTGAACTGACCTTGGTTGGTTTCGGCACTCCTAGTGGCTTCCTAAATTGTAGGGATTGGTCCAGTAGGCTCCTAAACTGATGCAATCAAGTGCAATCAATGGCAGTGAGCCTCAATTAGTGTTCCCCACACCTTAGTAACTGAAACATGTGCCCCAATTAGGCCAAGTGGACGCAATGGTGTTAATGACTATAAATAGACTAGATGGACTCCCGATTTAGACATATGACCAAATTTGGACAAGGGAGGATTAATAATCCTAACAATTTCTATGCATATATATATATATATATATATCAATGTTTTCATGAATTTGCAAAGGCTCAAATTTTTTCGTGCCACCAACATATTCAATAAAGTGTACACACATAATAATACCTTTTGGATTTAATACCTTGATTCTTTTAAGTTTCTCCATATTTTAATATATTTTCCAAACTCAAAGAAAATAACTACAATTCTCGGATCTAGACCCTTTAGAATATCACATAATGGCTCTATGGAGCCTTGGCTTATCATAACTTGTTCACAAGTATTGCTTGAAGTAGCATTTTAAATAGCCCACAATGAGTCTCTTCCTTTATTTCAAATTCCACAATTGACAATAGTGATACAAGCGAAGCAACAATATTTGCATGAATAATTACCAAGCATAGCAAACTACATTTGCTTCTTGTTGCCATTTAGTGTACCTCGCTGCTCACATTTTTACTATGATCGCTAGCCAAAAAGTGAATAAATATGTGGAAGAGCCTCAATATTGAGGAGATCTTGAATCTAAATATCGTAAAAAAATTATTTGCAATAGAGCTCAAATCAAGCATTACACAAGTGGTACACCGTTGTAATTTAGCTAGTTTAACAATGGAATGAATTTTAGGAAAGGTCCAATCAATGGATTAGGCTTCATTGAAAGATCAAGATATGTCATTCACAGTACTTTTTGATATCGAGATTGGCCAAAAATGAAAATTGAGCCAACATGTCAACCGTGCCAAAAATGAAGATCAAGCCAAAATGGTAGTTGAGACAAAAATGAATATAAAGTCAAAATGTCAGTTGAGCCAAAATGTCAATCAGGAAAAAAATAAAGAGAGGGATAAACTAAAAGATCAAGCCAAAATGTCAATCAATCAAAAAACAAAGATCAAGCCAAAATGACAATTGGGTAAAAAATGAAGATCAAGCCAAAATATTAATCGGGTCAAAAATGAATATTGAGCAAAAATTAAAGGTCACACCAAAATGAGATTGACATAAATTTTGAAAGAGGGCCATTTCGACTTTATGATAACAAATTTAAATAAAGTTCAATAAAGGGCATCAAGGATTAAAATTATAAATAGAAAGGAAAGGGACTTAGTGGGACTATCCAAACTTACAAATAAAAAGGAATTTAGAGGAAAGATGAATTTATCTAAGACTAAAACCATGATAAGATATATTCAAACAAAAACATAAGCCTTTTAAGTAATAAAAAGTCGATTAATAGAGTCATTTGGTGGTGTGCTCATTTACCTTGACTCAAAACACTGTAACTTGTACTAACTTCGATTGAAGAATTTATTTTTGTAGAGATTAGAGGAAAAGTGGTTTATTCAAATATTGGTAAATCAACCTCTTTCAAAGCCAACTTAATAGCTTTCATAACCTAAGAATTTCAAACTGTCTTATTGACATAAATCATAAATGTGTTTTCTCATACTTATGGGCCTAAAAATAAGATTCTTATAGGTACATTTAGTTCACAATCCATGAAAATGTACAAGAATCCTTTTGGGAGGTTCATAATATTGTTTTGGCTAGTACCGAAAATTGTGTCTAAAGGCATGTTTAATCAAAAGTCTAGGTGTTGTTTGGGATAATTCTTTATTATATTAAAGTTTTGACTGCCTACATTAAATCTCTATTATACAAGATTTTAATTCATTCGTAGAATTCGGTAGGGCTCATAAAATCTTAATTGATTTTAATATAGTAAAATTTTTAATTGTCCTCGAGTGCACATGTTACCCATCACTTAGCAAAGTTGTTAGTTCTGCTCAAAATTTGGTAGTGAGCCAACAAATTATGTGAAAGAGCTTCATTGACAATAGAAAAGGATCATAACATGCTTAAGTATATTTTAGCTAGTCAAAATTCAAGAAGCATAAGAGCATATATTATGATACATGCAATATGAGGAATAACTGTGAAGCAAACTAAGTTACTTGATAATACAACCATTGCAAACTATCATGATTGTATTACGAATAAGAATGATTAGATGTGAATCTAGTTAATGCAATTTAAACAGATGTGGTCCCCAAGTCATTCGAGAATTGATTTGGGTCTAGCTAAGACCTAAAAAAATGGTTGCACATTTGGTGAAGCCTTGACTCTCTACTATGTATTTTTTTAGTTATGGGCCTGAAGTGCAAACCATGTATCCTATTTTCGTTTCTCAGGGACATCCAAAAGTCAATGCATAATGGTTCCCAAAATATCTACCCATGTGAGGGATTTAATGCTCATAACTGCATGCTAGCTAAAAAAATATTATGATGTTCCAAGAGGGAAATATGATCAGATTAATTTCCTTAAAATCTTCCACCAACAATCTAGACTAAATCCTTGGTCATAGGGCTTAATAGATTTGAATAAAAGCATTTTCATCAAGCATATATATGTTATCCCTTATGTGTTGCTCCACTACCCATGATTGTCCATAGCCTCGTTGAAGTCATTACAATGTGACGTAAGATCATGTTTCAATGTTAGTGATCTTCCAAGGAGATATATGTATTTCCCCATCATTAAAAATACTTAATTTCGCAATCCTTTTGGTTTAATTTACATATTCTTTAGTGCTTAGTGGATGGGGAAATAAGTGGCCTTTTATGAGTTTAATAAGGGGTGATTTCCTAGTTGATGGGATTCATTTAGTAATTTACAACCTAATTATTCAAGTAATTCTATTTTTATTTTCAACCCACGAACTCTTGAATTTTCACCTTTCACGTGAGTGGTTGTTTTAGTGTTTCGATGGTTCCATTGAAAATAATTTGGGTCTATGAGGGAATGAAATACATTAACAATAAATTTTTATTAATGAATGAAATATGCAGGAATTCTAACAAAATGTAGAGTGAAATGACCTCGCTAGAATGGTGGCAACTTATCTCTAAGAAGAGATATGATGACTACACACATTTTTCGGAAGTGAGTTATAATGAGGCCAAAAGGGCCTTTTAACAGAAAGCATCAATGAGAAAACCATAAACATCCAAAACCCTAACCTTGGAAGATGAAACACCAAAAGGTTTGTGGAGCCTGTTATGGTTAGTTGATACGTCAACTTCTTGGGGTCGTAACTTTTGCATCTGATCTACATTTAGAGTGTTTGGTACCTCCTCAGAAAGGTATATATGAGAAGTACACATTTTGAATGACCTAATGTATTCCTATAAAAATCTAATGGGTACTACCATGCCAAAACAACACTGTTTGGGGCCTCAAAATGACCCCAGAAGTCCAGGACCCGAAAAAAATGTAAAAATTGCCAAGATAAAAAAAACAGTGTTTTGAGCCAATGGACTAGGTCGATGGCCACCGATGTCCACCTAGATCAAACACATCAGACATTATTATCATATAGGATGCAAAGACAAGTACCAATGATTATTTACTATAGAAAAGCAACCACTTACACACCATTCTAACATTATTCATAATCCATATTAAAAATCATCCTTTCTTATAGCATATAATTAAGCATAAGCACACAGAATTATCCAAGCTTATTTTGTGTGAGTGGTTATGACACTATGAAATGAAAGTTTAAAAACACACATACATTTAGCCACATGTGTGCACCAAAATAAAATCAATGCATACCAAGTAATATTTGGGAAGAATAAATTTTTTAAAATAAATTAAATCTAAAAAAGGGTCAGTTGTAGATGCCTCGAAGGATATTGGTTGCAAAATCAAAATAAATAAAATGCTCCAAAACATGAAGAGAGATTGAAAATAAAACCATTCATTAACTTCAAAACCAAAAGTCTTAAAAGGTAAAAATATGTAAACAACACAAAACATGCAAACCACTTGCTATGAAATTATGAACCACGGGAGATCATCAGGTTGAATAATACCTTACAGTAAAAGAATTAGGAAGAAATATGAATTGTAGTGTATAAATTGGTAAAAATGCATTGTAAAATTAATCATGGAAGAAACACCAATTGGCAGTAATAAATTGGTAACAATATCATTGATATATGTATGAATAATACATAATACAAAGAAGGAAATTCAAATATCCCAGGAGTGATTCGAATCCCTGATTGTAGACATGACTAGCATTGGAAAAATCACCACTATAGACATCAATGGTGCAACTCCAAACAATTGGATTAGTTAACAATCAGTTAATTGGTCTAGTAGATGAGCATGGGCACCTTTATCCTTAAATCATGCAAATCCCATGCAAAAGTGGCGCGTTATGAGACTTGGCTAATTGAAAGTGTCCATCGAAGCTTGACTCTACTCATGTGAGGATGAATTGAAGGTGAGACTCCCAAAACACTGAGTGGGCTCCTAAAATCTAGAAATTGGTCTTCAGAGCTCTTAAAATCATGCACGAGGGAGCATAAAGTGGCTAGCGGGCCCTAGATAACATTTTCATAGCACTAGGAAAGTGATAACATCATCCTAAACTAGGAAACTAACAAAATAAATAAGGTGGACAAGGGAGGATTACTAAATAATCCTACCACTCCCCTTCCCCCCCCCCCCCCCCCCCCCCCCCCCCCCCCTCCTTATCTAAACTTGGACAACTTAGGCCTTGGCAACTAAGACCAAAGATCACCCATACAATAATAATGAAAAAATAATTTCCCATGAAACTAAGGGAGCGAGGAAAACCTCATGGTAAAACCCCCCCTCAAAAAGAACAATTAGGGAACTCAATCATCCTTCACACCAAGTAAAGATATGAGATAGACAAATCTCTTTTGAATGAAAGACTTTGAAAAAATGTTTGCAATCTACTCCTCTATAGGGAAATAATGTAGTGTGATAGTCATGTTGTGCACTAGTTCCCTGATATAGTGCATGTGAACTTCTATGTGTTTGGTATGTTGTTTCTGTACTAGATAATTGGAAATATTAATTGTAGTTTGATTATCACAGAAAATGTCTACTGAGGGAGAAGTGTGAATGCTAAACTCTGTCAGAATCCCATGTAACCAAATTGCATGAATGGCAACATTTATAGTCCCCTTGTGCTCTTCTTTAGCTTAAGAGAGTGCTAGAGTTGATTGCTTCTGGCTTGACCAACAGATTGGTCTTGATCCCAACATGAACACAAATCTAGAAGTAGATTTTATGTTAATAATGTCAGTAAAACCAACCAAATCTAATTGAGCACTAGAAAAATAGTGAATCTCAAACTCTATAGTACCTTGCATATAGTGCAAGATTCGCTTTGCTTCCTTCCAATGTAGGTCATGTGGTTGTTGCATGTACCTTGCAACAACAGTAACATCATAAGAAATATCTGGTCTCGAATGTGTCAAGTACAATAAGCTACCAATTAGGTGTTTGTATAGTGTGCTATCAACCAAGGGAGTAGAATCACCTTCTTCCAATCTGATGCCAGATAGGAAAGGAAAAGTTGATTCTTTGCAATCAGTCATGTGGAATATTTTGAGCAAGTTAGCTCAAAAATGAGGTGTAAGGATAAATTTATGTGAGATGGTTATAGAAAGTGGTGCCCTACCCAGATGGATGATCTTAGAAAGGGTTGTTTAATTTGAATTATCATTGATAACAGTGCCCTACATGACATGGATCCATCACATAACACGAAAATCAGTTTCGAAATATAAACCAGGATATTGCTTGATCATAGAGTTGTTGATATTGAGTTGAATTTAACCAACAAAAACCATGCTTGAAACTAAGTATTACTTTCATTTATATTCTAGTTATATTCAATAAGAGTTTACTTTTAAGTTAACGTTGCAATTGTGGAACCTGAGTTGTAAGGTTTCACTTTCACCCCCCCCACCCCGCATCATGCAAACGCATGATGTCTTTGAGTTGTGTTATTGAAATTTTTTAAGGAATTAATCCCTGTTGTGATAACTTTTCCTTTTGAATTCTACACTCCCATCGGACACATGCACATATATGCTATACCTCTACGATTTACAAGTGTTTCGTGTATTTCATTTATCTGCGTGGTTCTCTCTATATATCTACCTCTCTACAATTGTATTTGTCTACTGTTACTTTTCTTTCAATTTGAGGACATATCTTATATATAATGAAGTAATTTCCAGACATATCTTATATATAATGGAGGAAGTAGGCAAGGCTATCCAAAATTGGATTATAATATGAGCTCCATGAGAAGTAAAAGGTGATGGTGTTTGAAGTAGATGCTTATAATTTTGAAGTCAGGCCCAAGTAAGAAATAGGAATTACATTTATACAACATTCTACAGTTCAAGCCCATGAAAATGGGAAAGAAGCAGACATTTGCAATAAAAATTATTGCAAACACGTTAAGCTTATTGAGTAGCAATGATGGTATGAAAAAAAAGATCTACTATCTAAACTTCCACTTCCAATGTTATATGCTTGATTGAGTACAAATCAATGTTATTATTTTTTTCTTACTTGAATTCGTGCTTAAGCGATGAGAAATCAATTTTACTTTATTTAATTTGTGCTTAATGGATGATAAATAATTGATATTAAGTTGGGAAAGGTGTAAATGAAAAACCACATCTTCATCGGATATCTTTTCTAATCAGCGTCCATTGTGTTCATTTCCATAATCCAAGATAGTGAAATGGTTAATTTGATTCAGAGGATTTTTTTAATATAAATTTGCCAAGTAGTGTTTTTCTTTAAAAAAAAATAGTTTATTTTAATTTTTTATTTTAAATAAATAGTTTTTATCAATAAAAACAAGGTTAAAAAAAACTTTTATTGAAACAAGGATTATAGATTCTATATATAAATGATTCATTAAGTGAAAAAAACAACAACTCCTTCAACAATTGTTTTCATTGCAAAAAACTACTATTCATAGATGACCCTAAAGCTAATGACAATGTCGAGGACATCACCACTACGTGGATCTTGTTTTATTTAAAATTCATATCTTATCTATGAGGAAAAAAAGGCAATAAAAAAAGTGTTTTAAACATTGTGCCATAACATGATAACATTAATTATAGCGTAATAAATTATGCTACATCGTTTTGTAAGAGCAAAGTAGGAATTTGGACTTCTTATGAGGATCTCCAAGGGTAAATGCAGTGTGAATGAATAGTAGATAGGAAAGCGTTCATTCTCTCTTACTCTCTCTGAAGGAAGCATTGATGACCTTCAAAGAAATCGATTGTTGGTAAGGTCAGTTGCTGGCAGAAGACAAGGGTTGTTTTACCCTCCTTATAATAATAGTGTAGTTGGCTAGCATTCACATCTTTCTAACAAACTTGAAATCATACTTTGCGATCTCCTTTTTAATATGATGAGTATTTGTTTCACCTCTCGTTACTACTACACTTATATCATTTCAATGGGCACCCAATCTTAAATGATGTAATTATCACATATCCTAGTTAACCTTGAAATAGTGTTTTCTTAATGTAACAATTCAATCCAATAAGAGTCTTAAAGCAGTAAGAGAATTATGTCTAATAGAATATTGCTCAAATCAAGTTGGAGGACTAGTTCTGGTGAACTCTCCATTTTTTAAGATTTAGTTGATATCCTCTGGGATTTAAAGATAAGCAAATAAAATACCTTTGGGCAAAGTTTATATGGTTTTCATTTTAGTGTTTATTTAGCTAGTTTATCATTGTGTCTCTATTTAACTAGTGTCCATTGAACCTTGGCATGTGTTTACACGGCTTGTAATACCGTAATGTATTTTTGATGTTCTTATAAAGAAACTATCACCTTATACAATGTAATTTTCTACACTAGCATTGAGTGAATGCATTTTTTGTTGGGTATATGTTATATTCTTTGCATGTGTGTGTGGAGGGGAGGTGTGCATGTCAATGTTGCGTCTGACAATCCTTGTCGGCGAAAATTTTGGTTATTTTTTGTTGTTTTTTGCTATTTTGGGGAATTTTCTAAGAATATGTAACTTAATCTCGATTAAGGGATTGGCGTCTATTTTCTAATCCGGGTTAACTTATTAGGGTATTTGATGTTGTTGAATACCTATATTTTGTAATGTGAGGATTCATGATGACAGTGAGAAAATAGGAAGTGAGGCTCCAAGGTTTGTTGGTTTTCCCGGTTAAGGGTTTCTAAGGTAAATATTTGTGTTTATGTGTCAATGCTATGGTGTAATCTCTATTTTTCTTAAAATGATCTGTATGCTTTGCTTCTTTGCACAGGTTTAAAACTTAGATTTTTCGTACATGCAACTTTATAGTTGTTGGGAAACATTAGACCCCTATGCAAAAGACTCCCAAGGTACCAAGAACAAGGTGACTAAGTAGAATCTAAGATTGTAGAAATGAGTTATGAACATCCAAAGATTATCATTACAATTGTAGACAAAGCTCTAACTTAGTGCACAAGCATGAGGATCTCTTTTACAATATTGTTCCTCATCTTACTTGTGTCATCAACAACTTATTCTTGATATGTAACTTAGACAATTATTAAAAGGCAGTAATTTCTATTAACTAAAGATATTTACATATACCCTAAAAATAAGGTTATATTGATTAGATTATATTATATTAAGATATCATGATGCTAGCCTTGCATCATCTTTAATCGTAGATTATATATAATCAACTCATACACAAAGTTTCCAATTTATTTTTTCTTTGCATTTGTTATGTCCTTCAACATATTGTTGAGCAATTTTAATTAGTTTGGGTTACCAGGTTTATTAATGACGATTGGAGTTTTAATAGGTTCGAGTACGAGGTTTTAACATCTTATTTATGTTGTCACGGCATATTTTAGTTGATGACATATCTCATTAATGTCCTATAGCGCATATAGTTAATTTGCAATATTTGGTTGATTCCTTAAACAATGGTACATATAGCATTGCTCTTTTTCAAGATAAACTCAAGTTTATAATAAAGTCAATTAGGATTAAAGACTTTTAATAAAATTTTGTGTATCTTAATGTAAAAGTCTATTCTTGTAAAATCTAATTGTAGAATGTTGTCTACTGTATTGCATTCCATTGTAGATATTATTTAAAAACAAAAATTATGACTTTTGGTCAATGTATTTCATATTCTCCTAGGAAACAAAGATTTCTAATTTTTGATGTCTAGTTTGTTTTTGCAACTTATAATTTATATAAGACAACAAGAATGGTGAGGTAAAAACAATAAACTCAACATCTCATATGTCCTAAAAGAAAACATAATCAATGTGTTCCTCGCTTCAAATATTTCTTTTCTACACTGTTCAAAAAATTAAAAACAAGACATCTATGCCTCATGTAACTTGGAACTAATATATTGTTTCACTATGATGTTTTTTTTCTCATTTTGCTTCAAGATACTAGAACAATCTATAATGAGAATGAGTAGACTTTTTTTTTACCATTTGATTATGTGTCTTATTGTGTTTTGTGTGAAATTGAATTTCACTCTTCATTTCTTAGTTACATTAACATGTGGGACTACAAATTATGCATATAAAGCATGTTTAGGATTACTTCATGTTTAAATCAAATTGGAAAAAATTGTATCTTGCTTACTTAAACTATTCATTAATAGAACATGATAAAAAGCCTTCATGGTCTCTTAACTTTTTTTTGTTGTTGATGTATTAGTTTAATGCTTTCTTTATATTTTTTTTGTTGCATCTCATCTCTTATTGTTAATTCTTTTTGTTGGATTTTGATAACTTGATTATTTGTTTGTGATTTCATTGACAATACAAATAAGAGCTTGTTATTTTGATGGCTCTTAGCTTAAAATGAATTAATTTTAGAAAAACATAGTTTAAAAACTTGAGTATGTCATGAAGCACTAGTTTTCTTTGGTGTTTTGATGAAATAGAGTCTAAATGTTCTTTGGAGTTTGATTAGCTAATTTCTTATAACATTACATTTGAACTAAATTTATTACCTCTCTTATGTTTATAATAATAAATTTGACCTAAAATTACAAACTCTTTTAAATGTTGAAGAATAACAACCCAATTTGTTTATGAATATTTTTAACACCTCTTAAACCTTAAAAGAAACACTCAGTACTAATTATAACAACTCATTGCCACATCTTGTAAATTTACTAAATTGAGCTAATAAAAATTTAGCTTTCTTCTTGGATACAATTATCACTAGAATCCCCTTTTTCCATTTGGATATTGCTGCTTAACAACTATTGTTTTAATAAAAAATAAGTTTTTAAAATAATTATCAAATATAATGTCTAAAAATAAAATGAATATAGACATTTAAATTAGTCATCAAATATATAATCTAAAAATATATAATTTAATCTTCAAAATATTTATATATATACACATATATGTACCACTTTTATTATAAAATGAAAGGCATCACATATAAGAATATGCACTATGTTTTTCACAACATTTTTCTGAGCATTTATTACAAACTATAACATTTTTAAGGTTATTACATAGAGAATCGATATACTCCATAAAAGAGTCGTGGTTTATTAAGAGATAAAATCAACACCCAACTAGTTGCTCCCTCCCAAACAATGAATATGCCAACTACAACCTAAATTCCAATACCTACTCCAATGCCCAATGCTATTAGTAACATATTTTCATCAACCTGATTGAGCCATCTCATTTTAACATCATTGTTGTGACGATTATTGTCACTTTCTGGCATTTCCTTTTCATTGCATGGATGTAAAGGACATCCATACAAGCATTTATTCCTTTGAAATGAAGAAGTACTAAAAGTAGAAAATTGTATTCCTCGTGGGATTGGCCCACAGAGGTTATTAGATGAAACATCTAGAACCTCTAACCCATATAATTTAGAGAGTTCTTTTGGGATATGTCCACTCAATTTAAAGTAGATATGTTACTAAGAGATGCAAGAATTGTCCCTTCCAATTGGTTCCTAGATAACTTAGAGTTCCTATGCTTTTAGGTATCCACTCGAAAGATTATTACTAGACAAATCAAATATTGTGTTTAAGGACAAGAGATACACTCACTTCTTTTCATGTCAATCATTATTTCATCATAACATTAGTTCATCATAAGAGCATACTCATTTCCTTTCATGTCAATCATTATTTCATCATATGGTATATAACCTCTATTCATTGATGTAGTAATGATTGCAATTCATTGAAGTCTTTCAAGATGTGATGGTATTTCTCCACTAAATTTATTGTTGGATAAATTCAACACATACAACTTAATGAGATTTATCACCCATTAAAAAATACCACTAAATATATAATTATAACTCAAACTTGAAATGCTCAAATTAAGAAAAAATACAAAATACCAAGGAAGCTCACATGTCAAAAGGAATATGTGTTCCCCATTGAGTAATTAAAAGGCACTGCTGCGCCTATCATCACAAAACACAGTACAAACATCAAGAGATTACCAAAAATTTTATGATCCATTTTTCTCATTCGGTTTCAACGTACTTCAAAACCTAAGCCTCTGTGAATCGTGTTATTTTCTCTATGTATGTACTTATATTTATAACTACAACAGTGGTCATTTAAAGTACTGTGTATGGAAAAAATGAGTTAGGAAATTGTATGGCAGTGAGAAAATTCAGAGAAAGAGAAAATGACCCCAAAAAAGTGGGGAACAGAGGTGAAGAATGTTGACCCGACAAGAGTGGATACAGTGGTCAAGAAAATGGCTCAAATTGGGTGAAGATATGGCCGAAATTGGATTCATCTTCCCAACAAGATATTGACTTGATTTTGTGGGGGCAACAGAAGCTAAGAAAGAGGCAGAAATTCCAGAGATTGGATTCATCTTCAAGGCAAGAAATTGACTTGATTTCAGCGTGCAACAAAAGCCAAGAAAGAGCAGGAAATTCTTCAATTTATGGAAATATAATTTGGTTTTTGTGGATTGATACTTACAACCTGTGATAAGGGGAAAGTGAAATGGAGCTGTTGACATGACTGGAAAGAGAGAAAGTGATTAGTTTGAGGAAAAGCTGGACCTGGAAATCAATCCAAAATTACAAGTTCGGCCATGCGGACCTGGAAAAACCAAAACAGAGAAATTCATCGAAATTGGATTCTCGTACACGGCAAGATATTAAAAATTGGATTCATCTTCACGGCAAGATAATTACTTTACTTGATTTCAGCGGGGCAGTAAAAGAGGTGAAAATTCCCTAATTGGATTCATAATCTCGCAATGAAAGCAAAGAAAGAGGCTGAAATTCTTTAAAAATTGGCAAATTCTTCGATTTGGTCAAAATATGGTTTGTGTTTTTTCAATTCACACGGTGCTAGTGAAATGGGCTATTGACTTTGCAAATAAAAAATGAAAAAAGTTTTTCTATTGAGTCGGTTGGCATCAATCCACTCTTATTCTTTTTCTGAATTTAAACGTGCAGAGCTCGAAAAAACAAAATAAAGGAAGAGAAAGGTGCTGGTTAACTGGACTGGCAAAAGAAGCCCCAAGGGTTAGCTCAATTGGTAAGACTAGCTCAATTGGTAAGACGTGCGAACACTCTCTCGGTTCGGGGAGAGCTCACGGGTTCAAGCCTTGAGTCCTTTGGGGTTAGGCCTTCTGGGAGGATGGCCGGCGGTTTACCACCTCTACCATCCACTAATGTGGGGAAGTATTGCTAGGTTTCCCGTGGATCTTTCCATCTGAAAAAAAAACTTGACTGGCAAAAGAGAAAGGAGGAAAAATTCTTCCATTTATGAAAAACAAATTTATATTTAAATTTTTATACTTGTAGGTTGGGAAAGAATCTTTTTCAATTCATTGAAATTAATGATTGGGTTGATTGAGTCACGATTGTTACTAACCAAATAATAAAAAATAAAAATATAAAATTAAATGTCTGTGAAAAAAACAATCTACTATAAAACAATATAAAATAAAAAACTTAATTATCCGCAAAAAAAATGTGGGTCAGAAAAAAACACAATATGGGAGAGATGTTGTAATGTTCATACTTAACAAAATAATAAAAATTAAAAATTAAATTATCCTAAAAAATATGTTGGCATTGCACATGGTTTTAAAACCATAACCATATACAAGGCCTCCGGTACGAGCCCAGCTGGAGCTGGTGGAAACCACAGGCGTAAAGGCATTTTTGTAAGTCAGACCAACAACGCCTTTTTGGTTATGTATTGCTAGAATATGAAAGACAACCTGTTGGTTGAAGATAATAAGTCGGCTGGGATAGTGACTGAAGCCGAGTCTCTTAGAGTCTGTATCGAGTCACTATTGAGTTTGTAATATGCATGTATGGGAGCTATATCGAGTCTGTAATAATGCTATAAAAGGAGGAACCCAAGTTGTAAATGGGTTAGCTAGTTCTTGCTTAGATGGTTTTTGGGCAAATGGTGTTGAGCTGATTAGTTGATACAAGAAGTTTGAGTAAGTCTCCAGACTCCTGGAAAAGACGTCGAAGTTGGACTGGAGGTAGAGAGTTTTGGTTAATGACTCTGGATCGATGAGTGTATCAGAGTATTGGTTCTGCAGCTAAGTGCACAGACAGATTGAGGAGGTCGAGTCGATCCAGGCTGTGTGTGGATTGCGTAGTAGGAGTAGAGTAGAGTGATAAAGATAGAGAAGATCAGAGAGCATGAGAGGGAGGAGAAGTATGTAGAGATAGAAAAGAAGATCTTGAACAAAGTCTATAGCTTTATGTACATACAAAATGTGCATCTATTTCCTCATGCCAATGCCAGATGAAGAGCAACTTGTGGTTTTTGCCCTGATGGGTTTCCACGTTACATGTTGTGTATATGTGTGAATGTTGAGCAGCTTAGATAAATGCATATTTACTGTGATTGATGATTGATTGGTTATTATGTTATAAACGGATAAATGTATGAATGTCGCATTACAGTAATGAATATGTCGGTGATGTATGTTCACTGTGTTTTTGCTTAAGAATGCATAAATAAGACTGAATCGTACTTTAGTCTTATTATATAAAGTGCAAACCACCAATCCACATTCTCGGTCTTTGTTGGAAAAACCTTAGCGCAAAGCCAAGGAACTAAAACACCCTCCCACACAAACTGTGGAAACGTGGTTCTGGCAGTTACCCATAAAACTGAGATATCTCGATTGAGACGACATATGTGTCACAGTTGCTTCCGGCTGGGCTCTGCTTCTTCGGGTCGATATCTTGGGCTTTGTTGTTCTAACCAAAAGGGGGTTGAACCTGGGTCACAGGGAGAAAAGCCAACAAATGGTTCTGTTGCTAGGACCCTGAAGTGTTGTGGTGAAAGATATATTCTGGCATCCCACGAAATCGGAGATCTAGGACTGGGTGGATTTCAAAGAGCTAGATTTGCACAAGAAGAAAGCAAAGGAACACGGTGGAACCCAATAGAATGGTTGGGCCGATACATCTATTCAGATTTTTACGAGAGTTTCCTTTCTGAGTCCCATGTCATATTATATGAGTGGTTGTCTAAGTTGGAAATCGAGAAATAAAGATTTTTCAAGGAGGAGAACTGAAAGAGTGGACTTCGTTCCTGATTGAGCGGTTGAAAAGAATCAACAAACCTATCATCAAGGGATGTGGACTTCTGGGTAGACAGTATCATAGAAGGATATATCACTGAGTTCGTTGTTGATACAATAACCTCATACAATGAGGCCGAGCGAAATTTATTTCAAGGACCACACAGTCTATATCTCTCATCTTTGAAGATGTTGATAAAAATGCTTATATGTGAAAAAGGCATTCCGCGGATGATAGATTGAACATCAAAGGGTGGCTATGTCTCAGCAGAACCCTAGAGTGAGATGTTCCCAAGGGAAAGTGGAACTGAACTAGAACCCGGATTTTTGAGAAGTGGAAGAAGATTCAGGTCCAACAAAAGACGAAAAACTCTGCTTAGACGAGGGAGTTACAGCATAGAGCAAGAAGAAGAAGGCTACGAGTTCACATCGTACCTAGACGAAGGATCTTGTGACGAGGAAGAGGAGTATCAGCCGATCTCAGAAGGAGACGAAGAATCTGAGGAGTCGACTGAAGCTCTGGAACAAGAACGTGTATAGATCTCGCTTACAATGGCAGAGGTAAGATCGTGAGACCTGTCTCCAAGTATTTTTGTAAATACTAGTAGTACTAGTGTTGTAAATAGCGGACAAGGAAGTCCGACTAGTCCAAATTTTGTTCCAATTGTACTAGCAGTCAGCACACCACCGATCAATCCAATGGCTGGGAATGAAATTAAGCTCCCAATATTCAATGGGAATGGGCTGGAAGACCCAAAGTAGCACTAGTTTCTGTGTGACGTTGTTTGGACTGTATGGCAGATCTAGGATGAGAATGCCAAGAAAGCACAACTGATCACAATGCTACGAAATCGTGCGCTAGACTGGTATATGAAGTTTTCCATGGTACCAGTAGGAGTGGTCCCAAAGACACTCAATGAGAATCGTCTCAGGTTGATTGATGAATTTAAGAAATCGATGTCCAAATCCCAATGCATCACTAAGATCAAGGAGATCAAGCAGCTATCAACAGAATCTGTTTGGGATTTTGACCAGAGATTTAAGACACTAATGGCCAAAGTAATTTTTCAAATGTCGGATGTGCAACACAAAGAATGGTTCATTGCTGCCTTGTTGCCACATATCCCAACACCGTTGATGAAACAGAAACTCGTGTCGCAAACAGAGGATCTGGAGATAGCAATGAAGTTAGAAGCCTCGCTAGTTGGAGACACTGGCTCAGGAATGATGCAAATTCAGTCAGAGCTAGCCAATCTTACAGTGCAGCTCCAGGACATTAAAAGAGGTAAGGAAGTTCAGGAGAAACTATGGTGTACAAGATGCAGAACAGATGGACACCATAAATATAATTGTTTGGCGTTGATGAACTATATCACAACAGGTGCATCGAACCCATTCAACACCCAAGGAATGCCTTGGTGTAGAGTATGCAAGACTATAGGTCATAAGTCTAAAGAATGTTTATACTTTTAGAATATTGTAAGTGCACCCACTAGTCTGTATTGTAAATTTTGTAGATCAATAGGTCATGATGAAAAGGATTGCAGAGCACTTCAACTGCTGCAAGAGAAAACCATGCATACCTACCTAATGAAGAATGATGAACAAATGCAAGTTGGACGAGCATAACCTCAGTATCAGCTTGCACAGTTTTAACAACAATAATATCCTCAACTGCAATACCAGCTGAATCAGTATCCTCAACAATAACAATACCTTCCGCAAATGGGGGGTTAGAACTTTAGAGGTTGAGGATAGCAACAAGGAGGAGGATTTGGTCGAGGAAGAGGCCAAGTTGTATGTTATAATTGTGGGAAACCATGACACTTTTCTTGATATTGTCAAAGTCCTGCGAAAAATTGTACATATTGTAAAGCATTTGATCACACTGTCGAACAGTGTCCGCATCTTACTGCGAAATGGAAGTATAGATTTGTCGTTAACCCCAACCCGGTGCATAATTTGAATCCAAACATTCAAATGATTTTCGCCAAACCAAGACAACCCAACCTTGATGTAGTCATGAGAGGAGGTGTTGCGACAGTAGCAAACCAAAATACATCGCAAGGACATCCGCAAGTGTGACCTGCATCACAAAAGAAAGCTCTGCTATATGTTCAAGTACAAGAGAGGAAAGGCTTTTTGCAGGCGTGACAAGACTTTGTTAACACCAATCAATCGTCGACATTTGGACAAGTGAGAGATATGCCCGAAATATTTGAACAACTAATCAAAAGGACACCCACTAAAAATGTTAGTAAGCTCAAAGACATTTTCAAAAGTTGTTTAGAACTAATCCATGATAAAGATGTTGTCACAAAATTGACATCACTCATAGAAGGTACCACAGAAGACCTGCGACCTGACAAAAGAGTCAATCATATCGAGAGAAAAGTGGAGACAGGTCGAGAACTGCGAATGATTACGTAGATAGGAGATTATGATGTGGACTATATCATACTAGACTTGGGCTTGGATGTCAATATATTGACAAGACAGACATGGGAGAGCATGAACAAGTCACGACTGGACTGGTCTCCTATTCAGCTAAGGCTTGCAAACCAGTCGAAGGCGCTACCAATTGGTAGACTGTCCCGAGTACCTGTGGAAGTTGAAGGCTTAAGAACATATGCCGACTTCGAAGATTTACATTGACGATGACACAAACCCATATCCTGCGCTCCTAGGGATTGATTGGGAAATAGACAACCAAACTATTATAAACTTCAAGAAAAGGATCTTATCTTTCGAAGATTCTAAAATAAGAGTGGTTGCGTCCATTGATCTTCTTGAAGGACAATGATATGTGGAACCTGTGCATAGTGAAGGGCAAGAAAATTATCTGGACCAGATGTATAACATTATGTCTTCGAAGGAATATTATATTAACCCCGTAATTGATGAAAACCTGAGTTAACGGAGTGTAAACTCGTGCACGTCTTGTTGACTAATTTGTCATTGATGCCAACATGTGTGTGTCAATGTCTCTTGGTGCCCCTTGAGGATCCCCTGAGGGTTAAATAGTTTCCATTGTCAAAGGAGACCTTTTGACTTTGCCCAAGCCCAAGTCTGAAGCCCTTGGAGCCCTTGGGACAATGGCAAAGGCTCTTAAACACCCTGTAGAGTGTTTAAGTACCCCTAAGTTGGTTCGACGATTCCCTAGTTGTTTTCTTGGTTCCCTAGTACCACAACCATGCCCTATTACCCTAGAATGTGTTCTAGATGGTTTAAAGAAGTTGCAAGAGTCCAAATGACCCTTTCAGTGGTCATTTGCGTGTTATAAAGGTCATGGTACCCTAGAAGAAGCCTAGGCACCCCCACACCTTGATGGTTATGTTTCTTCACTTGTGGTAACTCTAATGACCTAGCAAAAGACTCTAAAACCCTTACCCTTGGTCCCTAAGCCTACATTCGACCCTTTGTTGTATGCCTTAGTCCTAAAAACACTAATAATGCCCTAATGATAACCATCGCACCTTTACATTAGCCCTTGAATCCCATTTGACCCAAAGACCTTTAAACCCTTGTCTTCACACTAATAAAAGTGTTGAAACATCTATTGATAACTTAATAAGTGATTTTAATCCCTACCATTAATCTAAAGTGCTTAAAACAATTTTTAAAATTAATAACAAACAAATTAAATGTTGAAAATAATAAAGAAAATTGAACACTTAAATAGCCTTAACCTTGACCACGCTTACGAATGTCAAACCCCATTATCAAAATGTTTTAATAAATAAAAACATAATTGAAATAAAAATTAAATTAAATGATAAAACATTTTAATAAGTTATGAAAACCCTTCATGTAATTTTTTTAATAAATTAATAAAAGTCTTCTTGCATCAAAACATGTTTTAATGTAATAATTAAATAATTATAACTTTAAATTTCAGTCATAAAACACCTTACCTTCTCCTCAACAGGTCGGCCCCTAAAAGCTCTCCATCAATGTGTATTTATACACATCACTCGCCTTCATTAAAATGATAAAAAAAAAAGTGATTTGGACTGAGGAAATTCGCAGGCAGCAGAGAGTTAATTTTCAACAGTCATTTTTGGAGTTTTTTGGACCATTTTTTTTTGCTAGTTTAAAGTTGGACTGAAGTCACCTTTTGGTTGCTTGACTGAGGGATTAAATTCGTTGGCAGAACGCTGCAAATTTTGGGAGTGAACAGTCCAAGTCTATCTACTGCTGCCTTCATTTTTGTGACGGACGCGAATTTCACAAAGGCACATTTTTTGGTTAAACTTGTAGCAGTAGACTCTTCTTTTGGGTTCAACATTTTGCAGCAGACCGCTCTCCTTTAGCTCACACAAAACAGTCATACAATCCGAGTCTTGGTTGATGGGTTACTGCTAAGTTTGAGGTCTGTTTTTTTTATTATATTTCTATTGCTGTCTTCTTTTATGACAGTCCTACAGTCAACATACAGTCCAAATCTATCATGCTTGAGCACACACAAGTATGGTGTCTTCTACAGTAATGTATTGACAAGGTATGTTTGCAATCATTGAATTTACAGTAGACAAATGTATTGTGAATAGTAGTGGATGAAGTAAATGGATTGTGATCCATATTCAGTGATGTGAATGTGTGAAGTATAAACATCAGTTAGTATGTACAGAGATATAAGTGAACAAGTGTATGTGCATGAATAATATATTCATATGATACAGTAGTATGTACAAGAGTGATGTTTACAGTAGTACATACAATGGTATTTTCATATGTACAATGTATGTACAATAATATCTAAAAAGGCATGTACAGCGTACAAGTAATGTGCAGTATGAGATGATAAATGCAATGCACTCTATGATGAACACTCTTTGATTATGGTATACATGCATGCTGTGAGGAGAGGATTGTAATGATGAGGATGCATACTCAATGATGATGATGTTCTCCCATGCTAAATGATGATGCACACTCTATGATGTTGTTGTACTCCTATACACACTATGATGTGATGATGAAGATACTTTGATACTCTCCTATGCTTGATGATGTACATACAATATGATGCTTATTGGATCTACACAATGATGATGATGATGGTGCATACTCTATGATATATGCACTTGATGACGTCTATGATGATGCTACTTAAAGATACATTATGATGATACATGTCTAATGTTCAGAAAGGAAACAGTGAAGTGTGAATGATCCATGCCTTGTGTCAATGCTGATGATGATATATGATGATTATACTATGCATGCTTTGATATGATGTTGATACATGCCATGAGTTGATGCTCGCCTATGATGATGCAAGCCTTGTTTTCAGTGAAAGCAGAGAAGTATCATTTATTCAGTGTTTGGGTATGACAGGGTGTATAAGGATGTACATGAACAATGTTTGGCAATGATTAGAGTGCAGAGGTTATTAGCAGTAGAGTTTGGTATGTGACAGGTCCACAGGTTCGACAATCTTCTTCTTATCAGGGTGGTAGGACGGGGCAAGGAAAGGAGGTCATAGCCTCTTTCTGGCTGAAACTAGAAAACTAGGGAGTGGCAGCATCCTTCAGGTCGTAGCCTATAAATCAGGGGGTCGTAGCCTCCTTCCAGTTGAAGCTGGAAAATTGAAGTCTATATAATAAGGGGTTTGTTCCCTCCTTCTAGTTATTTCTAGAAAACTATTTTTAAAAGGCTTCCATGGTTTTACGCCCAGAACTTGGGTTTCCACGTCAAAAACTATTGTGTACTGTGCATCTCGTTATTTTTATACACATTGATGATGTGCTATGATTGGTGATCAGCAACCTGCTTTTAATTAAAATTTTAAATAGTACAAATACTGATTCAGCCCCCTCTCAGTATTTCAACAATTGGTATCAAAGCAGGTTCCTTCAGAATAGACTAACCGCTGGAAGGTAATTATGGGGAAGTTTGCTAAACAAAGAAAATCTGGAACACCCTTGTTTGATGGGAGCAACTATGCATTCTGGAGCATAAGAATGAGAGCCTTCACAGAAGCTCAAGGAATCAAAATATGGCAGAGTGAGGAGAAGGGTACAAAGTACCAAAGACCGTGCCAACTGATGCAGATGAGCTGGTTCAATACAACAACAACTCGAAGGCCAGAAATCATCTTCTAAGTGCTATAAACGAATATGTATTCAACAAAGTGATGAACTATCCCTCTGCAAAGGAAATGTGGGACAAAATCCAAACCACATATGAAGGAGACAACAAAGTCAAGGAAGCCAAACTTCAGACTTACAGGGGACAATTCAAACAGCTAAGAATGAATGAAGACGAAGACATAGCAGCCTATATTCTTCGGTTTGATCAGGTTGCTAATACCATCATAGGTTTGGGAGAAGAGGTTGAGGAGATTATAGTTGTTCAAAAGATTCTAAGAACTCTTCCCAAAAGGTTCAACCCCAAGATCTATGCCTTAGAAGAAAGAACAGATCTAAAGACTATGACAGTGGACCAACTGCATGGGACTCTAGTAGCTTACGAAATGAGAATTGAAGATGAAGACACGTCAAGAAAGTAAGCAGCATTCAAGGTCTCCTCCAAACAAGCTGGGAAGAACAAATCAACAAAAGACAAACCGACAAGTGATGAATCTGATGATCAGGAAGAAATAGTCAACTTTGTTCGAAAATTAAAGAGAGGCACTGGAAAATACAAAGGTAAGCTACCTCTTAAATGTTTTTCATGTGGAAAGATAGGTCATTTTGCTTCTAAATGTCCATATGCAAAGAACTCAGATGGTGAAGAGGATGACAGTTTTAAATCCTACAAGAAGTACAATAATTACAAGAATAAGAACAGAAGAAAGTTTGCAAAAAGAAAAGTCTCTACACAAAAAGAGACAATAGCTCATCCAATGGTGACTCCGACAATAACAGTGACAGTGATTCTGATGATGACGATTAACCAGACGAGGTACTCTTTATGGCAATAAGCTCAGATAAGGATCATAATAGTAAAGAAGAATCCGAAGATGAAGGAGAAGTAGATCTTGAGGCAGAACTTGTAAGCGCCTTGAACGAGCTGAAGAAAGTCAGGAAGGAAAATAGAATGCTTAAGGAAGAGGCACAACAATTTGAACAAACCATTGTTGACTTGAAGACCAAACTAGAAGAAGCCAAACGAGTTAAAGACTCTCTTACTGAACAACTAATGAAAAATGTAAGAGAAAGGGAGAATTGTGAGGATGAGATAGTATCTCTGAAGAACAAACTGCAGATGAAAGATATCGCAAAGGGTTATGAAAACAGCTCCAAGGTTCTAGAACAAATCATCAGCAATCAAAAGTCATTCTTCGACAAGACCAGTATAGGATACAAGCAGAATACAAATGAAGCCTCAAGCTCAATGTTGACAGATAACGAAAAGAAGCCAAGAAGGTATGCAGAAGTTGTCAAGGACTACAAGAATGAAGAAGAGATCAAATATAAGCCAGAACAACCTGTATCAAAAGAAGGGCCAGCAGAAAGACCATATTTCAAAAAAGAACCTCCTCCATATATTCCCGGGTATGGATACTTCTTTTATGGGCATTGCTTTACATGTGGAAGATTTGGACACAAAGCTGTAAACTGTTTTCAAAGAAGAAACTTTGAGACAAGGAATAACCTTGCAAGCCTTAGACGACCACAGTACAACAACAGATTTGGTCCCTTGAGATCAGAAATAGAATGTTACAAGTGTAACAAATTTGGACATATAGCCAAAAATTGCAGAATGAGGATACCAACAGTAAGAAATGAGGACATGCCCAACAAGGTATGGATTAAACACAATAACAACTATGAATGTGGTATTGCTCTTCAAGCCCAGAATCACGGCTCTGGTAAATGGTATGTTGATAGTGGTTGCTCCAAGCATATGACAGGTGACAAAGATGCTTTCATCAATATTGAAAAGGATAAAGGATCTGTATCATTTGGAAATAACAATTCAACAAAAGTATTGGGAAAGGGCATAGTAAAGCTCGAAAGTAAAAACTCCTTGGCTGAAAATGTCTTGCTTGTAGATAACATGAAACATAATCTGCTAAGCGTCAATCAGATGTGTGATCAAGGACATGAACTTATCTTCAACTCAAAAGGATGTAAAATAAGAAAGCAAAGATCAAGGAAGTTAGTAGCCACAGCCACAAGGACTCCAAACAACATATACGTGTTAGATGAGATTGAGTCCGAAAAATGTCACTTGGAAAAAGAAGATGAAAGCTGGCTTTGGCACAGAAAAATGGGGCATATACATTTTGACAATTTGGTCAAAATATACAAAAACCAAGCAGTTCGAAATATGCCAGAAGTCACAAAACCTGCCAACTATGTATATGAACAGTGTCAACATGGAAAACAAACAAGAGTGCATTTTAAGACAAAAGAGCATTCTTCTACAAAACCTTTGGAGCTCGTTCACACTGACTTATGTGGACCAACCAAAAGCAAAGGATTGAATGGTGAAAAATACTTCATGCTACTCATTGACGATTATACCAAGATGACATGGGTATGTCTTCTCAAAAGGAAATCAGAAGCATATGGATGTTTCAAAACGTTCAAGGAACTGGTCGAGAATGAAAAAAGGTCACGAATCAAGTGCCTTAGATCTGAAAACGGTGGAGAATTCACTTCTGATGAATTCAACAAGTACTATGAAGAGCATGGAATAAAGAGACAATTTTCAGTAGCCAAAACACCTCAGCAAAATGGAGTTGCTGAAAGAAAGAATAGATCAGTAATGGAGATGGCTCGAACCATGTTGAATGAATCCAAGTTAAATGACAAATTTTGGGGACACGCAGTTCATATAGCAGTACACATCTTAAACAGAGGATTACTCAGAAACAAAAATGATAAAACTCCCTATGAGCTATGGACCGGAAGAGTAGCAAGTGTACGACATTTCAGAATCTTTGGAAGCAAGTGTTACATCAAAAGAGAAGATAAGAAGATTGGAAAATTTGACTCTTGAGTAGATGAGGGCATATTTGTTGGATATTCATCCAAGAGGAAAGCTTACAAATGCTACAACTTGAGATTAGACAAAGTGATTGAAAGCATTAACGTGAAGATAGATGAAGGAAGATTAACATCATTCAGAGAAGACTCAGAAGAATCAGACGATGAAGAAGAGGAAGGTTCCAAGAAAAAAGGTGTGAAGAAAATTAAAGTGGAAGAACAACTAGATGAGGATGAAGAGCAACTCACGGAAGATGAAGAACTAAATCAACCAACTATCGAACAAGAAGAACAAAAATATCAACTAACACCTAAGAACTGGTACCAGAAGAATCACCCATCAAATCAGATTATTGGTGATAAGGATGTCGGAATAGGAACCAGAAAAAAGACAATCCGGAAGAAATTAGCAGGTACACTTCTCTCTTTTGTCTACAACTGAACCTAGAACTTTTACAGAGGCCAGTACAGATGAACAATGGGTTAAAGCTATGGAAGAAGAACTAGATCAAATCGAGAAGAATGGAACTTGGGAACTTGTTCCAAGACCACGTAACAAGAATGTAATTGGCACAAAATGGGTTTTCAGAAACAAAATGAATGAAGATGGACAAGTAATCAGAAACAAGGCTCGATTGGTTTGTAAGGGTTATGCTCAAATTGAAGTAATAGACTTTGAAGAAACATATGCACTAGTTTCCAGAATGGAAGCTATCAGAATGATATTGGCCTACGCTTGCTCTAAAGACATCAAAGTGTATCAGATGGACGTAAAATCATCCTTTCTAAATGGGGAATTGGAAGAAGAAGTCTATATCGAACAACCAGAAGGATTTCAACTTTCAGAAAACGACGACTATGTATGCAGGCTCAAAAGGGCCTTATATGGACTAAAGCAAGCTCCAAGAGCTTGGTACTCCAGATTGGACAGGTACTTACTACAACAAAACTTTAAGAGGGGAAGTGCATATAGCAATTTTTACATCAAGCAAGACAATGGCAGCATACTCATCATTGAATTTTATGTTGATGATATCATATTTGGAAGTGATGATGATTCATTGAGTCAACAATTTGCTAAGGACATGCAAAAAGAGTTTGAAATGTCATTACTCGGTGAATTGACCTTGTTCTTAGGACTCCAGATATCTCAAAGAATAGAAGGCATTTTTATTACCCAGAAAAATACATTAAGGAGATGTTAAAGAAATTCCAGATGGAAGACTGTAAACCTGTGAGTACCCCTATGATCACCGGTTGTAAGCTAAGCAAAGACGATGAATCTAACAAAGTTGATCAAAGGCTCTATAGGTCAATGATTGGTAGTAAACTATATGTAACTGCTTCCAGACTAGATGTGATGCAAGTCGTTGGACAAGTTGCAAGATTTCAAGCTGCCCCAAAGGAAACTCACATTATAGCAGTTAAAAGGATCTTTAGGTATCTCAAAGGAACTTTGGATTTTGGACTTTAGTATCCAAAAGGGAATGATTTGACATTGATAGCCTATTCAGATGCAGATTTGGCAGGATGTGTTGACGATAGAAAAAGCACTAGTGGAACAGCTTTTTGTTTAGGCGGTTGTCTGGTATCTTGGTCAAGCAAAAATCGGTCTTCAGTATCCTTATCAACCATAGAAGCAGAATATATAGCAGCAACAGCTTGTTGTACTCAGATTCTTTGGATGAAGCAAACCCTGCAAGACATACACATGACATGTGATGAATCGATTCCTATTCTATGTGACAATACGAGTGCCATCAGTATCTCCAAGAATCCAATTATGCATTCCAAGACCAAGCACATTCCAATCAAGTTTCACTTTTTTCGGGAACAAGTCACACATAAGAATATCAAGTTGGAATATATTGGGACAAAAGAACAGGTTACAGACATTTTTACTAAGCCTCTCCCAAGAGAGACTTTTGAGTACCTCAGAGAAAAATTGGGAGTCATACTATCTCCTAATTGAATTCATCTATCTTCAACCACACTACAGTATGACAGGGGGAGCATGGCACAAGTACCCTTTGCGATTGATGCCAAAGTGGGAGAAAAGGATAAATAAGGTAGGTAAAAGAAGCATGATCTAAGGGGGAGATTTGTGGACAAAAGAAGCTCGTTCGAAGGGGGAGCTTTAGAGTTGTCATCAATGAAAAAGGGGGAGATTGTTGACTAATTTGTCATTGATGCCAACATGTGTGTGTCAGTGTCTCTTAGTGCCCCTTGCGGAGCCCCTCAGGGTTAAGTAGTTGCCATTGTCAAAGGAGACCTTTTGACTTTGTCCAAGCCCAAGTCTGAAGCCCTTGGAGCCCTTGGGACAAAGGCAAAAGCCCTAAACACCCTGTAGAGTGTTTAAGTACCCCTAAGTTGGTTCGATGATTCCCTAGTTGTTTCCTTGGTTCCCCAGTACCACAACCATGCCCTATTACCCTAGATTGTGTTCACTACTACATTTCGACTAAAAATCCGACGGCCGTCATGTCGGATTTTCGACACTTTCCTGTCGCATGTACGACACTTTGATTTTTTTTTAAGCGTCGGAAACTTGTCGTCGGTTATCCGACACTTAAGTAACCGTCGGTTAAGAGACACTTCAGTAACCGTCAGTTAAGCGACAGGATATCTTCGACGGTAGTGAAATTTTTTTGAGAAAATAACCTTCATGCCGTCGGTTAAGCAACAGAAGGTCCGTCGGATAAGCGACGGTTAGTCAATTTTTTTTTAAAAATATTGCAAAAAAGATGGAGGATCCGTCGCTTAAGCGACGGTTATAGAGAGCAACTGTCGGATAAGCGACGGCAGGGAATTTTTTTTTTTTTAAATATTTCAAAATTGGTACAGGACGCACACCAGGTGGAAAATTGAATGTGGATCTCAATTGGTACAGGACGCACACCAGGTGGAAAATTGGACATCCAGCTAAGCCATGCTAAAATCTCAATTTAGTTCAGACAGTTTATTGTGGACCAGTGGCCAGGATTTGTTGAGCAAGAGTGGAGTCATCTCCTATTTTGTAATCCACGAATTTCTCGAAGTTATTCTTGAACAGACGTGCAAGCTTCTGCAGAGTATCCGCATATTCAAGACTGTTTGCCCACTCTACAAGTTAACAATTTGGTCAGAAAGCGAACTTTCCCACAATCATAATAAATACATGAAGCGGCTCTTAACTAATTAAAGTTTACCATGTTCTCGGGACGAAGGATTTCAGCAGGTACACCCTCCACCTTGTCTGGAACATTGAGGCCAAATATGGAGGTCTGGCTGTAATTAGCCTGAAGCAGAGATCCATTGTGAATTGCATCAATGATGCTTCGTGTATATGCCAACTTTATTCTCCTACCAACCCCATAGCTCCCTCCAGACCACCCAGTATTAACCAAACAGGCAATAGTGCCATGCTGCTTCATTTTTTCTGCAAGCATTGAAGCGTACTTTGTTGGGTGGAGCATAATGAATGCTGCTCCAAAACAAGCTGAGAATGTAGCTCAGGGTTCCTTAATACCATCCTCTGTTCCTGCAACCTACACAGGGAAAATAATTATAAAAACTTGGTTGGTTGATTTCTATGGCATTGTAAAGTATAGCTTGTAATTCAGACAGGTTTACAATGTAGCTTGTAATTCAGCCAGGTTTGACAAGCATATGACTTTACAATAGTGTTTTGAACTTCAAAATTGGTACAGGACGCACACCAGGGGGAAAATTGAATGTGGATCTCAATTGGTACAGGACGCACACCAGGGGGAAAATTGAATGTGGATCTCAATTGGTACAGGACGCACTCCAGGTGGAAAATTGAAAATCCCATGGGCAGTAGCACCAATCCACTCTCCAATATCTTTAGCATTTGCAAGTGAAGTGGAAAGCGCAATAATACGGATACGATTTTCAATTTGGCTTGAAATATACCTCATTCTAGATACAATTACCTCCAGGATTGGACCACCCTCTCCTCCAATTAAATGAATTTCATCCACAATGAAAAGGCTGACTTGTTGAACCAGTTTGCGCTGTTTGCCTTTTTGATGCAATCGTAGTAAAGCAAACTCAGCACAGATAGTCTTACCGCTACCAGTAGGTGCTGCAACTAAAACATTATCATCTGAGTTATAAAGCACAGTAAATACCTGAGTTTGAATAGGATTGAAGTGTCTAAACTATTGATAAAGTGCTTCATATGAGGGATTTCTTAACGGAGACACAGGAATTGGCTGCAATTCTAGCAACTCAGAATTGGTACAGGACGCACACCAGGTGGAAAATTGAATGTGGATTTCAATTGGTACAGGACGCGCACCAGGTGGAAAATTGAAAAGCCCATGTGCAGTATCACCAATCCACTCTCCAAGATCTTTAGCATTTGCAAGTGAAGTGGAAAGCGCAATAATACGGATACGATTTTCAATTTGGCTTGAAATATACCTCATTCTAGATACAATTACCTCCAGGATTGGACCACCCTCTCCTCCAATTAAATGAAGTTCATCCACAATGAAAAGGCTGACTTGCTGAACCAGTTTGCGCTGTTTCCATCTCAGTTCCAATCCTTTGCCAAATTTCTGCTCCCAATCCCGATATCGCTCTTTGGCAAGATCTTCTATAGGAGCAATATAGACACATCGAAATACACTGTCTGTGCCTTTTTTATGCAATCGTAGTAAAGCAAACTCAGCACGGATAGTCTTACCACTACCAGTAGGTGCTGCAACTAAAACATTATCATCTGAGTTATAAAGCACAGTAAATACCTGAGTTTGAATAGGATTGAAGTGTCTAAACTGTTGATAACTCCAAAAATGATCTTGCTACAGGCCAGTCTCTAATCAGAGAAGATATCACTTTCTATTTTAAAAATACCTGCCACACTAAGGGCTATAGATGTAGAAGAGAAATTGCCACCAACATTATTTTGAGTAAATTGTGTATTTAGCAAGAAGAGATGATTAGAAGAAACCAAGGCAGGAATAAAAACTTTCTAGCTGACAATTCTTCAGGGCCAGATAACCTTTGTACAAAATTTGATAATCTAATGCCAGACAAAATTGTCCCTCTCTTCAAAGAGAAAATTTTAGAAGTTCAAAACACAGGCATTTTCCACCCTGCTTTCTATGCTACCTTTGTTGCGTCAGTGCTAAAAGAAAGGGCATTGATGACTGTTGCAAGTGGGCCTATCTCATTGTGTTTTGTTAACGCTAAAGTTTATAGCTATAGTGTTGGCTGATAGAATCTACCCTTTAATTGCAGATATGATTTTAGCCAACCAAATTGGCTCTGTTCCAGGTAGAAAGATAGAGATAGCATTACCATTTTGAAAAAGGTGTTACATGCGACCCATCTTTCTAAGCGACCATGCCTTCTTCTTAGACTGGGCATGGAGAAGGTTCATGGCAGATTGGAACAGGACTTTCTTATGTCAATAGTAAATACTACATGTAAGGGAGTCAATGGCAGAACATTTTATGGGTGGTGAATGTCAGAAAAGACCTAGCATCCCGGTATTCACTCTATATAGTTACATTATCAGAGATGTAGCAATCCCAAATTCGAGCATTATGACCAAAAAAAATTGGTCCTGCAATAATATCAGCATTGGGAAGAGTGTGTGGATAAGCACTTTCATTTTGAATTCTCCATCATTTTACCATGATTGATAAGCACTTTCATTTTGAATTTTCCATCATTTTACCATGAATCAATGATGCTCTCAATTCCAATGTCAACCCCAATTGGTACAAGGCACTGCACATTTCAGAGGTCCATTTACTTGGACAACATCCTACTTGGGAGGAGGCACACTGTCCATCTTGAAGGAGGGCATCATGCCCTAGATGACATGGGATAGCTTGGATTCCTAGTTGGAGGTTTGGAGTTGGCTCAAGGACACCTGTGCTACAAC
>LPNX010084816.1:39528-51698 GCA_001517045.1 Pseudotsuga menziesii | reverse complement strand
GTTTTGAGGGCTTCTATCTAGCACATGAGTAAAAAATCAGGTTTTCATCGCCAAATTTGGCCAAAAAGTGTTACCCATCTTCATGGAATCACCCAAGCCCTAGTTTTTCCTTTAACCAGAAAATTGCAGAAAACCAGAACCATAAATTTGCAGAAACTGAAATCTCACAAGAAATTTTTTAAGGGTGAAGGTTTGGAATCTCCATAAACCAAGTGGATCAACCAACTCACCTCAGTCAAGCGCATCTCCTGGTAAGGTCAGTTTTTCATTTTGAGAAATTTCATTTTTTTGTGACCTCCTTGATAAGATGGCCCCAAGCACTAAGCTTGAGGACAAGTTAGAAGGTAGAAAAATTTTGGGCATGGAAGTATAGGATTGGCCTAATTATTAGAGAGAATTATCTTGACAAATACATCAAAGAAGAAGTTGCAGAACCAGAAGAAGATGAAGCTAAGGAAAAGCATCAGAAGGACTTAATCAAGGCAATGAGGATCATTGTTGATTCTATCAAAGATCACTTGATCCCTCAACTGTCATCCAAAGAGACACCAAAGAAAATGTATGGTTCCCTTTCTATAATGTATGAAGGAAATAAAATAAAAAGAAACATGAATTTGAGAACTCAATTGAATAGTACCAAGATGAGAAAAGGAGAATCCATTCAATACTACTTCACAAGGGTCTCCCAGTTTAAGGAGAAAATAGAAGCCATTGGAGACTCCTTTGATGAAGATGAACTAGTTATGACTACTCTCAATGGTCTCACTAGACCTTGGGATTCATTCATACATACTATGTGTGACAGAAAATAAAGTATGAAGTTTGACATTGTATGGGAAGATTGCATCCAATAGGAAGCTAGAGTAGCTAACAGATAAGCTCTACTTAAAGAAGATGATCAAGCCATATCCAGCCATACCACAAGAGGAAGAATACAATCAAGCTTCAATAAGGAAAGTCACAAGGAGTATTGACCTCCCAAGAGGTTTTAAAAGAAAATAGAAAACAGTCAGAATAAAGACTACTCCCAATATCAATATTATAATTGTCACAAGACAGGACACCTTACCAGAGAGTGTCCATTGAAGAATAAGAACAACAAAATACATCATGCACATCTAGCTGAAGATGAGGATGATGATGAAGAAGAAAGACCTAGAAGGAAACAAGAAAAAAAGAAGACATAGAAGAATATGCACTGTTCTCTGCTCTCTCTGGGTTTGTAATACCCAAAGAATATACATGGATTATTGATAGTGGTGCTTCAAAGCACATGACAGGATAGAAGAAATTTTTTTTCAAGACTTGAAGAAAAGAACTCTCCTCATAAAGTATCAATAGGATATGACTATAAATATCCCATCAAAGGTATTGGTGAAGCAAGCTACAAGCTTGACTCTAGAACCCCCATGAAGATGAAGGAAGTACTATATGTACCAAGTTTGAATAAGAACTTACTTTACATCTCAATATTAGATAATAAATGATATAGATTCTCGTTTATATATGGACAAGTAATCATGTGGAGCAAAGGAAAATCAATTCAATATGTAGTTGTCATTGGTGAATAAGAAGGAGGATTATATAAAATCAAGGGACATTTGGAAATAGCCTTTGTCCATGAGATCACTAGCTCAAGTGAACTATGGAATAGAAGGATTTCTCACATCAACTACAAGGCACTACCCTATGTGAGAAAAGTAGTAAAAAGATTACCAGATTTGAATATCGATCATGAAGGCACTTGCAAAGGATGTGCAAGATGAAAGAATATCAATAATCCATTTTCGAAGAGTGAAACAAAGACTAAAGGTACATTGGAGTTAATTCATTCTGATGTATGTTCTCCAATTTCCTCCGCATATTTAAGTAGATATGAATATTATGTTACATTTACTGATGACTATTCAAGAAATACATGGATATACTTCTTGAAAACAAAGAATGAAGTATTCGAGAAATTCAAGGAATTCAAATCCTTGATAGAGAATCATTTAGAAAGAAGAGTCAAGACACTCAGAATAAACAATGGTGGAGAATATACTTCAAAATATTTTTAATCCTTTTGTAAAGAAGATGGAATAAAGAGAGAACTAACCACTCCCTACAATCCCCAACAAAATGGTGTTGCAGAAAGAAAGAATAGGACCATTATGGAAGCAATGAAGACAATGATACATGATCAAGATATTCCTATGCATCTATGGGATGAAGAAACAAGAACAATTTTTTATGTACATAATAGATTATCTCATAGTTCCCTTGGATTCAAGACTCTAGAATAAATGTACATAGAAAATAAGCCTGAAGTGAGCCATCTCAAGATATTTGGCTGTCCAATATATGTTCTCATTCTAAAAGAAAATAGAACCAAGTTGGACCCTTCCGGAAAGAAGGGAATATTTGTTGGATACTGTGAAGTCTCCAAATCCTTCAGGATTCCATCACATAGATATTAGTAGGGATGTAACATTTGATGAAGAAACAACTCTTAAGAAATCCAGAAAGTGTCAACATGAAGAAGTACATGAAGATGATGTACCTCCCAAAAAAGTAGAAGTTGCACCCTCTCCTAAAATAGAACCTTGGGAAACCCCTACTATGGACATGTCATGAAAGAGAAAGCCTGCTTGGGTAAGAGAAATAATACAATAAACATAAAAGTATGGAGCTCCAGAAGGATCCACAAGAAGAAACAAGAGATCAAAGCCATTCTCCAATTATGTGGCTTTGATGTGTGATATTGTAGATCAAGAACCTACCAGTTACGAGGAAGTTGTATAGAAGAAAGAATGGATAGAAGAAATGATGGAAGAATACTAGTCAATAATGAAGAATTATGTTTGGGATATAGTACCCAAACCAGAAAGAAAGAGTGTGGTATATTCCAAGGAAATATTTGTGGCCATAGGATTCTCTCAAAAAGAGGGAATTGATTATGAAGAGACATTTGCGCCAGTAGAAAGGTACACTTCCATTAGAACCATCATGGAACTTGCATCCATGATGAAGTAGAATCTACACCAGATGGATGTAAAGACCTTCTTCTTGGATTGTGTTATTGATGAAGAAGTATACATCGAACAACCACAAGGATTTGAATTCAAAGACATAGGGACCCACGTATGTAAGTTGAAGAAATCTAACCTGAGAAGAAGACACTGTGTAGCTGCTAAAGCTAGGGCTTCCTAATTTTTGGATCTCTCAGCCACAAATTTTCAGCAAAAGGAGGCTAGGCTGACCTTCCTCTCTAGGGTGCATCTTTCTATTGAAGCAGAATCTAATTCTGAGCATTTTTAGTTTTTGACTTGACATTACTGCGGGAAACTAGGGCTTTCCACATAAGTGGCATTTTTGAGTGAGCCTAGGACTAGATTGATCTCGTCCCCAAAATCAAATTTTAGAGATCAAGATCAAATTTTTTGGTTGGGTAGAACTCTGGGAAAGTCAAACCCTAAATATGCTCCTGAACCAGAAAACCAACTCTGCAGAAATCCATCTCCAGATCCAGTTTGGACATCTTAGCCTGGTAAAATATAAATATTTTGTATTACCATTTGAGGTTCTCTGTTAATATGTATCATCATACCAAGCTTGATGAAAAGCTTGAGGGAGATGATAACTTCTGAGCTTGGAAGTACAGGATCTCCCTGGTCTTGGAAGAAAATGAATTGGACTCTTACATCAATGAAGAGGTTCCAGTTCCAGAGGGAAATGAGGCTAAGGCCTTACACAAGAAGAAATTGGTAATGGCTAAGAGGATTATTGATGATTAAATCAAGGATCATCTCATACCTCAGGTGTCCTCCCTAAAGACACCTAAAGAGATGTTTGATGCCCTAACAAAGTTATTTGAAGGGAAGAACATAAACTAAAAAATGAATCTGAGAAACCAATTGAAGAATGTAAAGATCCAGAATGCGGAGGCCATCCAGTCTTACTTTACAAGGGTCACTTAGATCAAGGAACAGCTTGAAGCGGTAGATGAAGAAGTAGAGAATACAGAAATTATGATGACCACCTTGAATGGTCTCCCTAGGGCATGGGACTCTTTCATTCAAGGGATCTGTTGCAGAAAGAAGCTAATCAATTTTAGCAGACCATGGGAGGAATTCTCACAAGAAGAAGCTCGAATATTAACATGAGAAGAAAATATGGGAAGTGAAGATCAAGCTCTCATAGTACAATCCAAGAAAATCAGAATAGGCCATCACAAAGGTAAGCACTCTCACCAGAAGAAAAACACTAGAAAATCTAACAAATATTTGTCTAAATACATTTTCTATACATGTGATGAAAGAGGACACCTTGCAAGATATTTTCCTAGAAACAAAGATAGATCTCACAAGAGGAAGGGAAACAAGAAAATACATAATGCTCATGCTGCAGAAGATGATGAGCCTTCCAAGAAGAGAATCAAACAAGACAGTGATGAAGAATATGTTTTGATTTTTGCTCTCATAAGAAACATCACACATGGTAGCAATGATTGACTTATAGATAGTGGGGCTTCCAAACACATGACGGGATTCAAAGAATCATTTGTGAAACTATGAGAACATGAATCACCCCACAAGGTGAAACTTGGGGATGACTACCAGTATCCAATAAAAGTTAGTGGAGAATCCTCCTAAAAATTAGACTCTGGAAAGTCTATGAAAATAAAGGATGCCCTATTTGTACCAGGACTAAAGAAGAACATTCTCTCCATCTCCGCATTAGACACAAAAGGGATGAGAGTTGCATTTATAGATGGATAAGTTATCATGTGGCCAAAAGGAAAGACTATTGATGATGCAGTAGTAATTGGAGAAAAAGAGGGAGGACTATACAGATTGAAGGGAAAACCAGAACAAGCTTTGGTTCATGACTCAGTAGAACCAAATGAACTTTGGCATAGAAGCCTTGCACATGTGCAATATAGGGCACTACCACTTGCAAGCAAAGTTGTTGAAGGTCTTCCAAAAATACAAGCAAAACATGAAGGAGTATGCAAGGAATGTATGAAAGGAAAGAACAAAAAGAAGAAATTTCCAAGTAGCTAAAGCAAGGCTAAAGGAACCTTGGAAATCATTCACTCCGATGTATGCGGTTCGATGTCATCCAGTTCATTAAGCGGGTATGTATACTATGTTTCTTTCATTGATGATTTTTCTAGGAAGACATGGATATACTTCATGAAGAACAAGGATGAAGTATTCAGTGAGTTCAAGGAATTCAAAGCCTTGATTGAAAACCACACAGAGAACAAGATCAATATTTTTCGATCAGACAATGGTAGAGAATTCACATCAAATGACTTCAAGGAATTATGCAAAGATTCAAGGATTAAGAGGGAGTTGACCACTCCATATAATCCACAAAAAATGGGGTTGCAGAAAGAAAGAATAGAATGATCACGGAAACCGCAAGGGCAATGTTTCATGATCAAGATCTTCCTTATCATCTATGGGCAGAAGCTACCAGGACAGATGTGTATGTATAGAACCATACTCCACATAGAGTACTTGAGAACAAGATGTTAGATTTTTATCATTCAAGCTAGCATTCCGAACTTAGGATCTTTAACTGATAGAATAACATGCACAACAATAAAACACAAGAGGTAAGAGACACAAAGAATTTTCTTCGGGGAAACCATAAAGGAGAAAACCCCGCAACTTCCTCAGAGATAGAATGAGCACCAATGGTAGCAGTAAAACCTGAAAACAGAAAATATGATCTCCACAGCTTGTTCTCTCTCTCACACTGAGAGAGCTTCTCCTCTCTCACTCATGCGCCCCAATGAGTGAGTATGTGTGTGATAAATAGAGAGGCTCACTCTCTATTTATATTCTTTCATTCACTTGAACCCCACTCCAACATGTCGGCATCACTTAACAATTACTTACTAGAGCCGACATCTTTAGGAGTGTCTAATAACCCTAGTGCCCCACAACTTGTGGGGACTTTTCCTCCTATGACAAAATAGGAGGGTTATCCTTAACAAAAAAGTGGGGACTATTGCCTCAACTTACAATGACTCACATAGGGTCAAATTCTATAGGATAGTCTAATAACCCTAGGGCCCCACAACTGTGGGGAATTTAACCCTTGACAAATAGGAGGGTTACCCACAATGAATTTACATGAATTGTTACATTATTGAATCTCCTGATCAGAACATTGGGGCATGACATGACTCAAATACATTACAGATACATCCCAGAATAAACATTGGGGTATAATACATAATATATACAAGTGAATACATTCCAAAGTTACAATTACATCAACACTCCCTCTTAACTAGGAAGGTATTATCTCGACACAATTTATCAGCACAAGTCTTCTTCTCTGTATCATCTAGATCATCATCAAGTTCTCATCATCTTCAATTCATCTTTATCTCCAGGTCATCATCATCATCAAGTCATATTCATTTGGATTTGGATCATCACTCGATCTGGATCATCATCACTGGATCTAGCTCATCACTCGATCTGGGTCGTCACTGCTGGATCATCATCAAGTCTGGATCATCACTTGATCTGGATCGTCACTGCTGGATCATCATCAATTCTGGATCATCACTTGATCTAGATCGTCATTGCTAGATCATCACTTGATCTGGATCGTCACTACTGGATCATCATCAAGTCTAGATCATCACTTGATTTGGATCGACACTGTTGGATCATCATCAAGTCTAGATCATCACTTGATCTGGATCGTCACTGCTGGATCATCATCAAGTCTGGATCATCACTGCCGGATCATCATCAAGTCTAGATCATCACTTGATCTAGATCGTCACTGCTGGATCATCATCAAGTCTAGATCATCACTTGATCTCGATCGTCACTATTGGATCATCATCAAGTCTGGATCATCACTTCATCTGGATCATCATCAAAGTTGGATCATCATTGAATAATCATCATCATTATTGCTTCTGTGATCTCAATCAAATGGTGCTATCTCTTCATTCTTCTCATCACAGGAAGTTCTACAGAGCCAGCCCTTTTTCATGTTGGTTGTAGGCCTAGCCTCCATGTAGGTCTTCTTCAGTGCTTATATCTGACACTAAGTCAGAATGGCCCGCCAAGCTCTTACATTTGACCTCATCTTATCAGAAAGGCATGTCCAACACTCACATTTGACCTCATCTTGTCATAAAGGCCCAACACTCACATCTAACCATGTGTAAACACATCGTGCCAGAATGGTTCAGCACCTATATCTAACCATGTGCGAACACACCGCATCGGAAGGGCTCTGCACGTACATCTGACCATGTTTGAAAACACCACATCGGAAAGGCTCAGCACTTATATTCGACCATGTTCGAAAACACCGCATCGAAAGGGCTCTGCACTTACATTCGACCATGTTGGAAAACTCCGTATTAAAAGGGCTCTCAGTCCCAGACTGAGAATTCCCTAGTAACTGACCAGGCGCCTCCATCCTCCTGGAGAATAGAATCAACCCTTATATATGATCAAGTGGGAACACATCCCTCAATCACATCAGAATGGCCATGCGCTCACATTTGATCATGTAATACTACATCCCACAGTCATATCAAAACGGCCCTCAGTCCCAGACTGAGTATTCCTAGTAACTGACCAGGTGCCTCCATTCTCCCAGAGAATGGAAACTCAGCACCAAGCTGAGTATTCCTGGTAACTGACCAGGTTCCTCCATTCCAAGAATGGCATTCAACACTTATATCTAATCATGTAGGAACCAATCCTATAGTCACATTAGAATGGCTCAACACTCACATCTGACATGGAAGGAGCCAATCCTCTCACCATGATAGAATGGGCACAGAATGGCTCAGCCCTTACATCTGAACATGGAAGGAACCTAATCCTCTCACCATGTCAGAATGGCTCTAGGTCTCATCATTTCCCCTTAGAGGGAACCTCGATCTAGAGAACACCAAGCTTCTCCCTGAAGTACTCAAACTTCACTTTGGCCAATTCTAGTATAGAATCGTATCAGGGATGATTATATCCAAGGATAACCCGCGAGCTTCACCAAGACTTATGCTCAGACAGCCTGTCTCATCAGCTATGCTAGAAATCCTTCTTTCAAGAGATCTTGATCTGGATCACTGATCCTCTCTGCATCATACAAAAAATGCAAGTCAGATCAACCAAATCAAATAGTAGTTTTCAAAAGAAACATACTACCTCCCAAATAGCAAGTGGCAACATCTTTTTTCTCAACTGTGCTCAGCACCATGCAGGACTCCATCCTTCCAAACCAAGAGATCACACTTGATCCCATACTGAACTATACCCTTTAGGTACCTCATTGCATACTTTGCAACCGTAAAGTGAACATGTCTCAACGTGTTCACAACAAAGCAAATATCTGTTCTCGTATTTGTTAGGTACATCAAGGAATAAATCATCTGACGATGGCATCAACCGAATTTGATGAAGCAACACTCAATAGATTTAGGTTTGATGCCATAGGTGTGGTGATGGCCTTGCAGTCCATCATCCTGAACCTCTTCATGATCTCTACTGCATACTTTCCTTGTCCATGCCTCCATTCCTAGAATGTAGTGCATCATCCCCAAGTCCTTTATCTTGAACTCACTAGCAAGTCTTCTTCTTGCAAATTTAATAAGTTCCTCTTTTCTTTCAGGAACAAGTCATCAACATATAATAGGAGCATCACTGGTCTTCATCCTTCAACCTTGAAGAAAAGGTTGGAATCCTCTTTACTCTCAGTAAATCCTAGAGTCATTAGTAATCTATCCATCCTATCGTACCATGTCGAACCTCAAGATATTCTATAGTCACTCCCTCTGAAGCGGAGCATCATACTCCCTCTGTCTTCTGTACTCTATGCACTAAAACATTCTGTACCGGAGTGACAAGTAGCTTCCTATGCTACTAATATTATATGTATGTGTTAAATTAATATTTAGTTAGTAATTAAATATTGTTTTAATTAGGGTAAGTAAATTTTATCTTTTGTTATAACTGGATAGCCTCTACAGGCTTCGAATCCGATACTGTAGCGTCCTTGATACTCTACCACTACTCTGATGTACCACGGTGTCCATGACACGGTGCCCATGACACGGTGCCCATACACCTGACTGATATGTAGAATAATTTAAAACTTATTATTTATTTCTCTTGAACACAGTCATGGGTCATATAACATCCTTTAACATTCACTCCTAGGCTTAGAAACCACTGTACAGTCGATCCGCATCTTACAGATCCACTCTACAACTCGGAAATCCATTTTTGCATTGAAACTGACTTTTCTGAATTACGTCGTCCACCTTCCGTAGTGCAGCTTGCAGAATTCGGAACTCTGTGAAACACCATGGTGTTTTCACGCCTTTTCGCCTTCCGCCTTCTTCCTTTTCACTATAGACTTCGGGAGTCGAAAACTCAACAATCGCTTACCTTTACCCTTTGGTTTCCTGCTTTCTGACTTTCAACCTTCCGCTTTCCTCCTTCCTCCTTTTGCATTCAACGGGAGAAATCTGGATCATGGAAAGCCAACACTTGGCTTCATTTCTCTTTCTGCTTTCCAATTTCTGCCTTCCACAGGAGGATTTCGGGGTGCGGAAATATACATTATTCCTTATAATTTTCGACACTTTTCCCACCTCCAGCTTTCTCCTTCTGCAAGCGGATCCCAAGGTGCAGAAAATCAACATTCTTCCCTGTTCAACTTCTCTTTTCGCTTCCTGCCTTCTGCCTTCCACAGGCGGACTCTAGGGTGCGAAACCAACATTTTGACTTGTTCCTTTTCCTATTTTTCCCTTCTTTTGACTTCCTACTTCCACCTTCTGCAGGTGGATCCAGGAGTGCAGAAACACACCTCTTACCTTAATATAACTGCATTTCTGACCCTATAACCAGGCTTCTACCCTCCATGATCATAAGCAAAATGTAGTGGAAAATACAAGGCATAAACATATGCAAATGCAGGGACATTTAATCAACAATAAACTCTACTTAATTCATTCATAAGAATTCAACATAATCAGTATATTCATAAGAAAAAACATTGCATAAATAACACAATAGACAATACTTATCTTGAAGATGAAGTTGTCCTGCAACTAGTTATGTCACTGCAATGTTCCACCCAACCATAGGCCAGTTGTGGTCATTAATCTCTCAACATACCTGCCACCCTCAAGATGGGCATGACTTCCACAAGGAACTAGGGAACAACATGCTCACACATAGCCAAAACATATCAAACACAGTGAATCCAACCTATAGTTGGGTTTATCAAACTCTCCAACCAAGCCAATACACAAATGGGTTTATCAGGCTGTAGGAAACAATCCAAAACACTACTAGGTTTATCAGGTTACTCAACCAAGCCAACAATAGTTGGGTTTAACATACTGCACATAGTCAATACAAAATTCACATTAAGGACCAACCAAGCCAACTAATAGATGGGTTTATTAGGCCACTCAGCCAAGCCATCTCACTGTTGGGTTTATCAGGCTTCTCAACCAAGCTAGCTAGTTGGCTTTATCAGGATGTCCATCCAGGGATTACACATGGAAAAATGCACAACCAAAAACAAACAAGCCAACAAACAGTTGGGTTTATCAGGCTACTCATCCAAGCCAATATACGATTGGGTTTATCAGGCTGCCCAGCTAAGCCAATATTCTATTGGGTTTATCAGGCTATCAACCAAGCCAATCTACTTTTAGGTTTATCAGGATGCTAAGCGAGTGGAAAGGTAGAATGGCTAAGATAGTGGCTCATTCAAGATCTAGGGACACCTCCACAATATCTATCAGGATTGGCATCCACAATACCTACACACCCAACACAAGGAAGTATATCCTTCTCTACTCCATAATCCCTCGGGCTATACCTTCCCTTCCAATGCTCTTAAGTATGTGCATAGAAGATTCACCATCCACTCTTATATTTTTGTGAGATTCCTCTCTACAATAGGTTTATCAAGCCCATTCCTCGTCTTTTCCACTCCTAAGTATTGCATATAGTTCAGACCCAAACCAGGGCACACATAACAGCAAACCACAAGGTAACTCAACAACACACAGCTCCACAATGTAACTCAGACCACCTAGGTTCCATACCACTATGTAACACTGAGAAACATTGCAAAACGCTTAGCAATACTCTACTATCTCGCACTACATCTGCGAACAATGAACCACACTGAACAACCCCTTCCCTGACTCAAGATAGTGAACAAAAAAATGAACAACCTCCTGAATTGATCAGAATATCCTCGGGATGGAACGGGAATGACCAAGACATATTGGGTGACTCCAGAAATGACGGGATGGGCACGCATCCCTGTGATTTCTTGCTTCAGAATAAATAATGTGGCTTCCCCATACTATGGGCTGCAGGTTTGCTCAAACTGCAGGCTGCATGCTTGCTCAAACACAAAATCAGACTACCATGCCTTGCTTTGCCCAAGGCATTAACTGCCTCAACCGCTCTTTTGGAAGAATTGAATGATTGAGTGCAGAGGACAAAAATGTAGTTGAGGATTTATGGGTTTCACCATTTACATCTAGTCTCACCCTATGGCTCAGTGATTTTGACTAACTCCCCTCCCTATTCCTTGTGAAATCATTCCCCCATTTCTTGCATTGCAGTGCATAGCTAGTTGTGGTATTTTATTAAATTGCATATTTACATGATATCTCAAAAATATACCATGCCTAACTTAGCACTATAACCATCGGCATCAACCTTGATCACCGATACACAAAACACCAAATCAATGGCAGGGCCTTAGCCTTGAGATCCTCGCCATGATCCAAATACAATATTTACATCATGTACAATTTTAATACCATGGGGTCCAAAGTGGGGTGTTACAAGTACTCTAAGTAAACTATACTTGTTTATATAGGTTATTCAAAGGGAACTTTGCAAAGGTTTAGTTTTACTGCAATCTTAAAATGAGCATTTATAACCAAAGCAAGTTCTTTGCAAAGCATAGCTCGACCTCAACCATCCTCCGACCATCAAACAAAACCAAATGTGGACTAAGGACAGAGTAGATGAGCATTTGAAAAACCCTACGATACCATTTAATCTCACCATCTAGGTGTAGGGTGGAGATCAAACCCTCGTGCCAAGTCAAGGTCTAGTTGCATTGTCAACTCACAGCCATGATAGATCATTTAAGTC